>JAIEZT010000009.1:19326196-19628696 GCA_019594935.1 Periophthalmus modestus | reverse complement strand
ACTAAAGAAAAACAGCTCTTTGTGCGAGACGGTGGCAGCTGCAGAAACTTACTCGCTCCAACAACATCTGACAAAAAAATGAAAGATTACCAGAGGTTTGTTTCCAATGTGGATATCTTGTCAGAACTCAGAAAGCAAGCTGAAGAAAAGCAACTGTGTCTGGTAAAAAGGCACATGCAAGGCTCTAAGCTGTGTCAGATGATCACTGGGGGAACTGGCTCCTTGGACAGGTCATACTACGCACACTACATTATAGTGACCAGTAACTCCCACCCCACTCAGTTAGACTCAATGAGGTTCCTTAATCATCTCAGACCAGCAATCGTCTTTGACTTTGAACATAAGTCCGCTCAAAATGGTCTGTATAAGCACATACAAAAATACTCTAAAGAAATGGCTGTCCCAGAAGAGTGTAAAACCTCAATGGTAACAAAGAACACTTCTCTGCACATCATCCGCTGGCTGTTCGACACAGGAAAATTTAGACAGTCTCGCATACAGGTTTGGACGCGTAAGCGCACAGAATTTCAAACTCTAGTTCCATTCTTATGTCAAAAAGATGATTTTCAAAACATTAAGTTTCTTGTTGTTTTTCTAATTTTGTCTAAAGCAGAGCAAATGGATTCTCTAGTTGAGACCTTCTGTACATTTTATCAGCAGCTGAAAGGCAAAGAGCAGATCCTATGTATTTGTGAGAATGAGAATGCTTTTACCTTGTGGAAAAACTTGATAGACGCTCACTGTGAAGCAGACATCTCAAATAGATGTATCTATGAGCTCAGCTTTGCAGAGGTCAATGGCACCATCCTGAGCCTTTGGTCAAAGAACCGCAGGAGGAGCCGATTCCTCCCAGGAGCTGGAGGGGGCAGAGTTCTTCTGAAGAAGAAAGTGGAGCGCCAGCTCACTACACTGGATGTTCTTTGTGTGAATCAGTGTGAAGGAGGAAACGAGGACCAAGTCTCCATCGAGCAGAACTTCTACAGAGGGGGAGAAGTGTCCTGGTGGAATTTCTATTTCTCAGAGCAGCCTGGCTCCATGCCGTTTATTAAAAGGGACAAATTTGTTTACATAGTTGACACACTCATCCCAGACTTGTGCTCTTTGAGAAAAGCCTGTGTCGTCTTGAACCTCCTCCATGTATCTGGGTGTGGTGGCACCACTCTGGCCAAACACACTCTGTGGACTCTCAGAGAAAAGTTCCGCAGTGCTGTACTTATTGACAACGACGCAGACCCAGTTACAGTGGCAGACCACGTGGTCGCCCTCCTGCAGTGTGGCTGTAAAGAGCAGGAACCCTCAGTGCCTGTGTTGTTGATGATAGATGATTTTGAGGACATGGAGAAGGTCTTGAACTTACAACAGGAAATTGAAAAACAGTGTTTGAGCAGCAGTGTCCAGTCCAGGTCTCCACAGGTGATTCTCCTCAACTGCATGAGGTCAGAACACACTTCTGGACCATTTGATCCAACTAATGATACTGTGTTCATCGAACAGAGTATATTTGAGGATCAACAAGCTAAAGGCAATATATTTCAGAATACACAAGAGTGTTCTTTCCATGATCTACTGTTGGCCTTTGCTGTTCTACTTTGCTTTTTCGTCTTTTTTGTCTTCCTGATCTTAACTCCCCAGCCGTGTGTCAGACACCATATGCCACTATTTGAACTCTGTCCAAAATCTCATGACAGATGCATTGACAATAGAGTATTCAATCCGTGATACTTGAAATCATACCTGAATTCACTGGTACAGAGAATACAGATACTGTATATTTAATTTCAGTGTTACCACATAATCTTGTGACATTGAAAGTACAAGTTGAGTACTTCTGACATAATTTTATTTATGTATTATATTTATTTTATTTTTAGAATAACAAATTCAAAAGAGCAAGACACAGAAAGTGAAAAAGACAAACTTAGCTGTTATTATGTTATGCTGACATTATTTAAAAGTGATCACTGTATTTTTGCCAATTGAGTCCAAAGATTTTATACTCTACGAACCTGCCTTAATTTGTTTGTGGGGGACGACGATGCACTAGAACATTTTACAAAGTGTATTTTGTACATGCTCTTTAATAAAATAACATGAACTACACCAACAATATTTGCAGTTATTAAAAAAAAATTATGAGCTTGTTTTTTCAATTCCTTGCTTTACTATTAACCCATAACACACAAAGCAGTTTTTGAAAATTAAATTAATTATTCTGATGTTTTTCTAGGCTATAATAACATATCTGATTATTTTCAAAATATATTAAGCCTATATATCTCACTTGTAACAAATTACTCTATTTAGATCTGTTTTAATTGAAAAAAAGTTTTTTCCCCTGCATTCTACAAGTATTTTCAGTGAAGCTAAAGTTAAGGGGATTTGACCAAGAAGGAATAATGGTTTAATAATGTTTTTTGCACTAATGCTGTTTTTTGCAAAGAGCACTGCAATGCCAAACTTTTGAAAACAATAAAGGAAACTTCCGCGCACTGTTCACTCTTAATGCAATTTATTCCTGTATGTCAAGACCAAAGTTACTGTCCTAAATACATGTCAGAGAGTGAGTAGTGCACATTTCAGAGATATGCAGATACATTGTCTTTTCCTCTTCAGCCTGAGTGAAGAAGATGCTTTCCTTTTCACTCACCTTCACCTCAGGCGAGTGCAAGTGATGCCATCAAGTGACCATTTTGAATACAGCAGCAATAGTATTAAAAGCAGATAAATAAAGCATTAAAATTGATACTTAGATTGCATTTTTGCTCTAAGTGATTTATAAGAAATGTACATCATACTGTGAATTGCGCAACTGTTCTTTCACTTCCTCTTACGTCTGGAAGCAGTGGTGAAGTGGAGGTGATTAGATGGTGCAAAACTTTACAGAGGAAACTACCTTTGTCATCAGCACAATCAGAGGTAACAATGACAATGAAATCTGTTACAATATTTAAGAGTATATGTAGCAGCATATAGCACCTAGACCCAGTCTATTCTGAAAACGGTAAACTAATCCTTTTTATGGCCAATTTGATAAATTCCTTAAAAGCATTCAAATGCGTTTAATAGGCACTAGTAATACTTTGGATACTTTTAAGAAGTTATATAAATGTAAGAATGATCCATTAATACTATTCATTATAGTCTACATGCTAAAGCACATGTGTCAAACTAAAGGCCAAATGTGGCCCACCATGTCATTTTATGTGGCCTGCAAGAAGGTAAATTAAAAAGTATAAGCTTTAAAGGTTTACGCTTTACGCGTTAAAGCAGCATAGACTTATGAGATTTTCCCAAGTGGAATTGAGAAATATTTACAATTAATGATCCCAAAATATCTAGGAAGAGATTTTGTTGTTTTAAAATGACCACCATTTATTACGCAGCCTGTAAATACCCTATTTTCTGTTATATTTTCTGATCTTGGATGACTTCTGAGTTTTGATTAGCTTACTTTTAAAAGGCTCATTCACTTCAAGACCAGCAGAAAAGCAAATTGTCTAATAATATTAGTTGTACAACATAATGCTGCAAAAAAGCATTCCACATACAGTCTGTACAGTCATGAATTGTAATATATGAATATGGGTTATTCTGTAACATTGACACTGAAAGGCCAAACTGATATTTTTTCTTCTGCCATGTGTGTATTACTTTGTAAATAAATAAAACATGACACTCTAGAAGTAGGTTTACATTTGTTGATTTCTATTTGGATGTTTGGTGCTGTGCAGGAGTCGGGACTTACAGGTGCTGTGGACTCGTGTCTTCATGTCAATCTTATGACATATTAAAGTCCTTTTGGCTGAGTGTGACACCAATTACAGCTCAATAATGGCACCACTTTCTGAGGCTATTGTGACAAAATAATTTCACTTTTGTTTAAGCTATTTACACAGGCAGAGCACACGTTGAGGTTTGTGCCAGTGTTTGTTTCATGTGGATTGGCCCAGTAAATACAGAGATATCATGAACCAGGGCAACAAATGTGCAATCTGACAGGAAATTCCACCATAAAATTCTGGCTTGTCTTCCAACTCCATTAAAAGATATCCCATATATAATAGGCCGTTTGTCCATTCGCCAAAATGCACCAGACAAATATGCCCTGTGGTTCTGGCGTTTCCATGGAGATCGGCCTAAAAAAACCTTTCCAGCTCTGGCACACTTAGGTTTATTTTGCAGTACTGTACATTCTTCTGGGGTGGTTTGGGTAAACAAAAAAAGTTACATTGAATAAAGGAATGTGCAGTTATTCCCAGACAATAATGATAAGAAGAATACATTATTATAATTAGAAATTATTATTGCAATCATAAGAATAATGTAAGAATGTCCGTTTCTGGTGTAAAGAGGCCCAATAGTAAATAAAGCCAGAAGGTTTAATGAGTTCCACAGGTGAAGTGAACAATGAAGCAACGGACTTTCAGGAAAGGATAGAGAGTCCTGAGATGTGACTGTGACAGCTTTTATAGGGTTCCCAGTGTGTGTGTGTGCATGCATAGGTGTGTGTGTGTGTGTGTGTCTGTAAGTGTATAAGTGTATAATAATGTGTATAAGAAACCTACATCATATTGCAAATTGTGCAACTGTTCTGTCACTTCCTCTTATGTCTGGAAGCAAAGTGGTGCAAAACTCTGGAAGTTAGATGTGTGTACGTGTGTGTGTACGTGTGTGTGCGTGTGTGTGTATGTGTTAGATGTGTGTCGTGTGTGTATGTGTGTGTGTGTGTGTGTGTGTGTGTGTGTGTGGATCAGTGTGTCAGTGTGTTTGTGTGTGTTTGTGTGTCGGTGTATGTGTGTGTGTGTGTGTGTGTGTGTGTGTGTGTGTGTTGATCGGTGTGTCAGTGTGTTTGTGTGTTTGTGTGTCGGTGTATGTGTGTGTGCGTGTGTTTGTGTGTGTCGGTGTGTGTGTGTGTGGATCAGTGTGTTTGTGTGTGTTTGTGTGTCGGTGTGTGTGTGTGTGAGTGTGTGTGTGGATCAGTGTGTCATGTGTGTTTGTGTGTGAGTGTGTGTGGTGTATGTGTGTGTGTGTGTGTGTGTGTGGATCAGTGTGTCAGTGTGTGTGTGTGTGTGTGTGTGTGTGTGTGTGTGTGTGTTTGTGTGTCGGTGTATGTGTGTGTGAGTGTGTGTGTGTGTGGGTGTGAGGAGGGTCCTTCTTCTAATCTGCACGGTGTCTTCATTAGGCCCACTCTGGTCTGCACGTCCTCATGAGTCATGGTTCATTCCACAGGTCTGCGCCCCCTGGTGGCACGTGTCATTTACCTTAACGTTACTAAACCAACATACCAGTTTGCTGTAGCGCTGCACTACTAGAAAATACCTTACAGTAATAAAATGAAATGAGCTGGCACGGTATAGAAGGTAAACAGCGCCCTCTACTGGTATTAAAGTGGTTTAGCCACAGATCAAATTAAACCTGGACAAAATACAGAACCGTTAAACTACAATATCCCACTTCATAGCCTATGAATGTAAAAATTGTGTTGTTACCTCTGTCTCTGTTATTACGTTTTAACAAGGTATATTCTGTTCAAGTTATGTAGAAGCTACAACTGTGAAAAAAAATCACTTCGGACGTTATATTTGCCAATTGATATTCAAAGGGAAACATTAATTCTTTACTTCATTCAATTAAAACAGAAATAAACAGCTGCGACGACGACATCTTGACTCGTCTTTTAAATAATAAATAATTACAAATAACGTACCTGGAAAGACAGCGATGGAAGTACGGTCCATTTCGGCAAAAAAAAAGGCTGAGGAGTACACATTTTCGGGCTTTCGGTACTTCGAAGAGTACTTCAAAAAACGGTGCATTTGAAGAGTTGAGCCGTAGTGATTTATGGTAATTTGTGGTTATGGGGGAAGGGAGGAAACGGCGGAAAAAACATTGGAGGCTCGACGTGCGCAACGGCTGGACACATTTAACCCGGTGTCCCGCTTTCAGGACCGCGCAAACTCTCTATACTCTAGGGGGTATGTTGTTGTTGTTATTATTATTATATTAAGGCAAAATGTTAACTTCCAGAAACTTTTTGTATGTTCAGAACCAGGACGAGTGATGAGGCTGAACTCTAGCTGAAGCACGGCGTGTGTAACGAGCTGTCAGTGATGAAAGGTGCAGTAAGCTAGCCCACAGCTACATTAGCCACGGACTTTAGCCGAATGCAGAAAGTCAGAAAGTATTGGCGCTAACACTTCTGGGCTAAACATGCAACTACAGACGCACTCCGCCATGAAAAATAACATCATTTTTTCCACAGAAAGAGAAGAGAGGGGGCTTGTGCGGGCAAATGACACCTGTGTGCAGTATACACATCACATCTGGACCAGACTGTTCTACAATGACCTTCCCGCGGAGGGTTTTGTGCACACTACAGCGCCGTGACACTGTCAAGTCGCCCTCAACATGTAAAACACAACTTTTTATCATCCATCGAAGCAACATGTGATGCCGGCATGCTCGGGAAAAAGTCGAGTGGCTTTTTTCCTTGCAGCTCCGCGCGGCTTCCTGATGTGGACATGAAACTGTCAAACAGGAGGTGGGTGAGGGTTTGGATATTATTTTGTCCTTACTGTTCATTATCATAATACACTTTTTAATTTGCAGCCCAGATGTCGGACATGTCTTGAGACACATCCAATCTCTTACATCAGCTGCTATTTTTGGCCATGGATGAATACTTTTCACGTGCCTTCATGTAAGTAGGTTTTAGCCTAATTATTTTGTATCTTTTTAAACACGCTACTGATCATTAATTTGTGCATTATCTCTTGTAGAAGTTCCTCCAGTGACCTCCAAATTCTTCCATGGCTGAGATGCAGGTAATTGAGTGAGTTATTGATCTATAATCCTTAGCCACTGTGATGACTCATTAAGCAGGTATTTATAATGACTCATCAGGGTATTCATAGTTTGATTCTATTCTATTAACTAACTATTAGGAGTGAATAATCAAAGAAAAGTGGATATTTAGCGCCGAGTGTTTAATACGGAGTGGACAACAGAATATTTTTTCACCGAAGTCCAATCAACGTACCAAGGCAAGTTTTTTTTCTGGCATTTAAATTAGCAAAAGCTAGCAAGAATTTCTTCGAATGTGAGTTTTTAAAAGAATGCATTTGGAAACCAATTTGTACAATGATCCTTGCATATTCATACTTTGCTACATGTTTTTCTTCTTCCAGTTACATTAACTTCAAATTATAAATCAGATGTTATGTCCCTGACAGTTCAAGTTACTCTTACTTTAATAATGGTTTTCTCAAATACTTTTTACTTTGACCAGAGTATTTCTTGGACCACCACTTAATACTTATAGATGAGTAATATTATTTTAAGGTAACATTACACTTACATTTGACACTATACACACCTCTTGTCTATGTTCACTGGTTTATGAATGAAGTGTTTGTGAGAGTCTATGTGGGACAATGTATAGAAATTATCCCACGGTTGCAATCTGGTGTATTTTCAGCTTGTAGTATTAAATGGTAAATGGTCACATCTTTATATAGCGCTTTTCCACCTTCAAGGCACTCGAAGCGCTTTACAACAAGGAAGGATTCACACCCATTCACACACACATTCATACACCAGTGTATACAGACACTGGGGGCGAGTTGGGTTAAGTATCTTGCCCAAGGACACAACGACAGCATTCATCTGTGAGGGCTGGAATCGCATCGCCAACCTTGGGATCGGTGGACAAACCCTCAACCTACTGAGCTACTGTCGCCTTATTATATGTTCATTAACATGCATATGTTGCGAACCTGAGGATGACTTGCACTTCTTTAGAATCTAAGAAAATAATATATGATCCATGATTAAAATCAACATTTCTTTCCTCAGACTGACGACCTGGTGCCTTGTTCAAACATGGAGGCCTGGAGCAGACATCAAGTAAGGGAATGGGCTCTTACTCTTGGAGCAGTCGACCAAAATTCAGTGGACATACTCTTTGATCAGGACATTACAGGGGCAAGCCTTAAGCATCTGGATACTACAGATTTGACCCTAATGGGTGTGAAATTTGGACCAGCCAAACTCATCATTCTTGCAAAAAATGAAATTATAAAAGCCAAAGAAAAACAATGCACTCCTTATCCGTTTGGCAAGTATGCTGCAGCTCATTGGTACATTGAGGGCGACATTCTCATTGTAGCAGAATCTGGTGCATCAGACCTTATCGAGCCATGTCATGAATTCAAAGCATTTACAAACACAACAAAAATGGGCAAGTTTGTAGATGAAGTTATCCGCTTTGGAGCTTCCTGTATGAACAGTCGAACTAATGGCACAATACATTTTGGAATAATGGACCAACCACATGGTAAAGTATGTGGAGTTCCAGTAGACAGCAAAGAGAAAGAACATTACGATCAAAAACTCAGGTTCGCCATCAACAAGCGTTTTGAGTTCAAGCACAAAGACGTAGCTCAACAGTGCATCAAACCTCCTCGATTTGTGGAACTTCTCAACAGGAATTTGACTACAACAGGCAAGTTTGTGATAGAGGTTGATATAGAGCCTTGTAATACAATCTGCAAAAGCAAAGTCTTCCACACTTACAGTGCTGTCACTAAAGAAAAACAGCTCTTTGTGCGAGAAGGTGGCAGCTGCAGAAACTTCCTCGCTCCAACAACATTTGACAAAAAAAAGAAACATTACCAGGGTTTTGTTTCCGATGTGGATACCTTGTCAGACCTCAGAAATAAAGCTGAAGAAAAGCAACTGTGTCTGGTAAAAAGGCACATGCAAGGCTCTAAGCTGTGTCAGATGATCACTGGGGGAACTGGCTCCTTGGACAGGTCATACTACACGCACTATATTATAGTGACCAGTAACTCCCACCCCACTCAGTTAGACTCAATGAGGTTCCTTAATCATCTCGCACCAGCAATCGTCTTTGACTTTGAACATAAGTCAGCTCAAAATGGTCTGTATGAGCACATACAAAAATATTGTGAAGTAAATGCTGTCCCAGAAGAGTGTGAAAACTCAATGGCAACAAAGAACACTTCTCTGCACATCATCCGCTGGCTGTTCCACACAGGAAAATTTAGACAGTCTCGCATAGAATTTCAAACTCTAGCTCCATTCTTATGCCAAAAAGATGATTTTCAAAACATTAAGGTTCTTGTTGTTTTTCTAATTTTGTCTAAAGCAGAGCAAATGGATTCTCTAGTTGAGACCTTCTGTACATTTTATCAGCAGCTGAAAGGCAAAGAGCAGATCCTATGTATTTGTGAGAATGAGAATGCATTTACCTTGTGGAAAAACTTGATAGACGCTCGCTGTGAAGCAGACATCTCAAATAGATGTATCTATGAGCTCAGCTTTGCAGAGGTCAATGGCACCATCCTGAGCCTTTGGTCAGAGAACCGCAGGAGGAGCCGATTCCTCCCAGGAGCTGGAGGGGGCAGAGTTCTTCTGGAGAAGAAAGTGGAGCACCAGCTCACTACACTGGATGTTCTTTGTGTGAATCAGTGTGAAGGAGGAAATGAGGACCAAGTCTCCATCGAGCAGAACTTCTACAGAGGGGGAGAAGTGTCTTGGTGGAACTTCGATTTCTCAGAGCAGCCTGGCTCTATGCCGTTAATTAAAAGGGACAAATGTGTTTACATAGTTGACACACTCATCCCAGACTTGTGCTCTTTGAGAAAAGCCTGTGTCGTCTTGAACCTCTTCCATGTATCTGGTTGTGGTGGCACAACTCTGGCCAAACACACTCTGTGGACTCTCAGAGAAAAGTTCCGCAGTGCTGTGCTTATTGACAACGACGCAGACCCAGTTACAGTGGCAGAACATGTGGTTGCCCTCCTGCAGTGTGGCTGTAAAGAGCAGGAACCCTCAGTGCCTGTGTTGTTGATGATAGATGATTTTGAGGACATGGAGAAGGTCTTCAACTTACAACAGCTCATTGAAAAACAGTGTTTGAGCAGCAGTGTCCAGTCCAGGTCTCCACAGGTGATTCTCCTCAACTGCATGAGGTCAGAACACACTTCTGGACCATTTGATCCAACTAATGATACTGTGTTCATCGAACAGAGTATATTTGGGGATCAACAAGCTAAAGGCAATTCACACTGCTCAAAAAAATTCGAGGAACACTTTGAAAAGACATTAGATCTAAATGAAGAAAAAAAAGTCTAGAATTTATTTACTGATAATGAGAAAGTAATTTATTAGTAACAAAAGGATGCCACATGATTTTATGTAAATGAAAATGATCTCCCTACAGAGGGGTTGAACCAAAGACACCCCAAAAATGAAATGCAGCAGATCGCTCTATTTTGCCAAAATGTGATTATAGCAACTCAAAATGATACTCAGAAGTTTAGTGTGTCCCCCACGTGCTTGTATGCCTGCCTGACAACGGCGGGGCATGCTCCTAATGAGGCGACGGATGGTGTCTTAGGGCATCTCCTCCCAGATTTGGACCAGGACATCACTGAGCTCCTGGGCAGTCTGAGGAGCAACCTGGTGGCGCCAGATCGACCGAAACATAATGTCCCAGAGGTGTTCTATTGGGCTTAGGTCAGGTGAATGTGAGGGCCAGTCAATGGTATCAATACCTTCATCCTCCAGGAACTGCCTGCAGACACTTCTTGTGCATTAGGAGGAACCCAGGTCCTACTGCACCAGCAAAGGGTCTGACAATTGGTCCAAGTATTTCATCCCTACACCTAATGGCAGTCAGGGTGCCATTATCTAACCTGTAGAGGTCTATGCGTCCTTCCAGAGATATGCCTCCCCAGACCATCACTGACCCACCACCAAACCAGCCATGCTCAATGATCTTGGAGGGAGCATGACGTTCTCCGCGACGCCTCCAGACCCTTTCACATCTCTCACATGTGTTCAGGTTGAACTCACTCTCATCGGTGAAGAGCACAGGACGCCAGTGGCGCACTTGCCAATTCTGGTGGTCTATGGCAAATGCCAATCGAGCTCTACGGTGCTGGGCAGTGAGCACAGGGGCCACTACAGGACGTTGGGCCCTCGTGGAGTCTGTTTCTGATTGTTTGATCAGAAACATTCACACCAGTGGCCCGCTGGAGATGCTCATCCTGTTCCAGATACCTATCCTGCTGAGGGTTTGAGGACCTTCTACGACCCTGCCCAGCTCTCCTGGAGTAACTACCTGTCTCTCGGAATCTAGTCCATGCTCAGATTGTGCTCGGAGACACAGCAAACCTTCTTGCAATAGCACGTATTGATGTGCCATCATGGAGGAGTTGGACCACTTGTGCAACCTCTGCAGCGTCTAGGAACCACACCATGCTATCAGTAATGTTGATCCAAGCCAAAGGAAAAAGTCAGTCAGTAAAAAAATCTGCTGGAAGAGATGAGGAGGGAAAAATACCAGTGGCATCAACCTGGAAGACCATTCCTGTTTTGGGGGCTGTCTTACTGTTGCCCCTCTAGTGCACCTGTTGTTTATTTCATTAACAACAAAGCAGCTGAAACTGATTAACACCCCCCTATGCTTCTTAACTGACCATATCAATATCCCACAAGTTTGATTGATAGGTTGCTATACTCTGATTAAAGAGTGTTCCTCTAATTTTTTTGAGCAGTTTATTTCAGAATACACAGGAGTGTTCTTTACGTGATCTACTGTTGGCCTTTGCTGTTCTACTTTGCTTTTTCGTCTTCTTTGTCTGCCTGATCTTAACTCCCCAGCCGTGTGTCAGACACCATATGCCACTATTTGAACTCTGTCCAAAATCTCATGACAGATGCATTGACAATAGAGTATTCAATCCGTGATACTTGAAATCATACCGGAATTCACTGGTACATGTTCCTGTATATTTAATTTAAGTGTTACCACATAATCTTGTGACATTGAAAGTACAAGTTGAGTACTTCTCACATTATTTTAATATTTATGTATTATATTTATTTTGAAGAATAACAAATATAAAAGAGCAAAACACAGAGTGCAAAAAGACAAACATAGCTGTTATTATGTTACGCTGAGATCATTTTAAAAGTGATCACTGTATTTTTGTCAATTGAGCCCAAATATTTTATACTCTACGAACCTGCCTTAATTTGTTTGTGGGGGATGACGATGTACCAGAACATTTTACAAAGTGTATTTTGTACATGCTGTTTAATAAAATAACATGAACTACACTAACAATATTTGCACTTATTTGAAAAAAAGTGTTGAGCTTGTTTTTCAATTCCTTGCTTTACTATTAACCCATAACACATAAAACTGTTCTTGAAAATTAATTGTATTTTCTGACGTTTTTCTAGGCTATAATATCACATCTCTGATTATTTTCAAAATATGTTAAGCCTATATATCCCACTTATAACAAATTACTCTATTTAGATTTGTTTATGTGTTTTGCACTAATGCTGAAAACACTGCTGTGCAAAGAATTACATGCATAGCCAAACTTTTGAAAATATTTATATACACAGACACACACAAATCTTTCATAAGTTCACATACTGTTTTAAAATGCAACTGCACTTTTCATGTGACTAAGAAAACTCACAAAATTGATTATCAAGACCAAAGTTACTGTCCTAAATACATTTTGGCCAGTAGTCACATGAGTAATTCGCACATTTCAGTATTGTTCCCACGGAGATACAACCATACATTATGTCTTTTCCTCTTCAGCCTGCAAATTGTCACCATCAAGTGACTATTTTGAATACAGCAGCAATAGTATTAAAAGCAGATAACATTTTGATATCTATATCAAAAGTTAAAATTGATACTTAGATTGCATTTCTGCTCTAGGTGAATTACAAGATATCTACATCATACTGCGACTACACTAGCTTTGATTGATGGTTTACTGTAGGTGATGGTGGAGGTAGTGAAGATTCAGATCAGAGGGTGTCATATTAGGTTTAACTGAATTTCAGCATTGAAACTGGCAACCCAAATGAAAAACTCATTCTTGGATAGTCTAATCATCTTGAAAACCAAAATACCAAATTATATCAAAAGCAATTTGGACATCATGTTCAGTGCTTTAGATAGATAGATAGATAGATAGATAAGAACTTTATTAATCTCCAAGGGAGAAATTCAGGTGTCCGGCAGCAAACACACACTTGCACAAACACACATAATAATAGTACAGTAAAAAACAGTAAAAACTATAAAAATATTAAAAACTATTAAAAATAACAGTTCATATCAGGCAGCTCTGTTAAACAGCCTGAGAGCTGAAGGGACAAACGACCTCTTGAAGCGCAGTGAGAGGAACCTGTTAGTCCGTGTGCTCCTCTGTGCGGACATCGTGTCATGCAGGGGATGTCTGGTATTGTTCATGATGCCCTGCATTAAAGTCCTCATCCTCTTCTCCAGCACAGCTCCCACAGAGTCCACCCCCCTCCCGATCACAGATGCACATTTCTTTATCAGTCTGTCCAGATGACCGCAATCCCTTGTGGTTATACTGCCACTCCAACAGACAACGCCAAAGAAGACAGCACTTGCCACAACAGACTGATAAAAAAGGAACAACATGTCAGTACATACATCAAAGGACCTAAGCTTTCTTAGGAAAAACAGCCTAGTCTGTCCTTTCCGATACAGAGCCCGAGCCTGCTCTGACCAGTCCAGTTTGTGGTCAAGGTGCACACCCAAATACTTATAGGTGTCAACCACCTCGATCCTTTCTCCATCAATGATCACTGGTTGGTGGGCGGGCTTCCTACCAAAGTCAATGATCATTTCCTTGGTCTTTGAGGTGTTCAACATGAGACCATTTTCCCTGCTCCAGGAGGTGAATCTGGTGATGAGCTCCCTGTACTCACTCTCGTCTCTTCCCTTTACACACGCCACAATAGCGGTGTCGTCCGAGTATTTCTGGACATGACAAGCTGTAGATGTATATGCAAAGTCAGCAGTGTAGAGTGTGAAGAGAAAGGGGGATAGTACAGTTCCCTGTGGTGCACCGGTGTTGCTCATCAGTATCCCAGATACACAGTCACCCAGCCGGACATACTGTGACCTGAGAGTCAGATAGTTGTGGATCCAGCGAACAAAAACAGGATCCACTCCCATCATCTCAAGCTTCCCCTTTAGCAGCTGAGGCTGGATAGTATCAAAGGCACTTGTGAAGTCAAAAACATCAGCCTCACATAGCCACCAGCCCCATCCAGAAAAGGAGAGCGCCCTATGGACCATATACAAGATTGCATCGTCCACTCCCATGCTGTCCTGATAGGCAAACTGAAGGGGGTCCAGCGCCCCCCTCCACCTGAGGTTTGAGCCGCCGGAGTAGCAGCCTCTCAAAAGTCTTCATTATCACTGATGTTAGGGCAACTGGTCTGTAGTCCTTCATCCCTGCAGGCCTTGTCACCTTGGGCACTGGGACAAGGCATGAGGTCTTCCACAAGGCAGGGACACATCCAGTTTGAAGACTCTTGTTGAAGATGGTGTGAAGAGGCACAGCCAACTCCGACGCACATTCTCTCAGCAGCCGAGGTGATATTCCATCAGGACCAGCAGATTTCCGACCGTGGAGCCTCCTGAGCTCAATACGCACCTCATCCACACTGATGAACGGTACGGCATCAGAGGTGGAACCGGCACCACTGCCAGGTGGAGCAGAGGAGCCAGTAACAGCAGCATAGATTGAGGAGCTGCCGCTGGGAGGAGACGAGGAGCCGATCACAGCAGCAGAGGTGGAAAAACAGCCGCTGGGTGGAGCCGAGGGGCCGGTCACAGCAGCAGAGGTGGAGAAGCCGCCGCTGGATGGAGTAGAGGTCACAGCAGCAGAGGTGGAGAAGCCGCCGCTTTAAATAATATATAAATCAGCATTACAATTGTTATCAGTAACAAGTAACAAGAGTATGTGATTTGTTTACCTTGGGTACATATCAAAATCTTTCACACACCCTGTATTGCACAATGCCCTAGTGCTGCTTTCCGAATTAGCATGACAAATACGTGTTACATGTGCTTTTCAAAAGGCAAAATGTGTGTGTGTGTCTATTCCTAGTGAAAAGGTATATTATAAGAGCTCAAGTATTTTGTAGGTAGTTTAGATTTTAAGTCTAAATCTATAATGGAGAATGAAGTTTGCCTGAATTCATCCTTTTGGTTTGATTGTGGTGTTACTGTTAAACTTCTTACAGATTTTTTGACTTCATACATCGTAGCTTATGATATATCATATACTCATTTTACCTCCATCCTCCTCGAACATAGATGTTTTAAGTCTTGTTTTTCAGAAAAATAATTGCACAGCTAACACAAAGACTGCCACTGTTATTACTTCCTTGAGTTTCGTTTTCACCCAAGTCCCTGCCCACTGGCCATAAAAGACTCTGCACAGCTGCATTCTCTGATAGCAGACGGGAGTATTGAATAGGACTATTCCATCCTCCAAACTTCTCGATAGGGGACTTGCGATAGGTAAGTGGTTGTTGCTTTAATGTAGCCTACTAAAATGTCTTAGTTGTAAGTTATTTGGGAATATGATATTATACTTTATAGATTGAAATTTACCTTTTAACTGGTTCTACTACCATCCTAGATTCAGCATTTTGTAGACTGCATACTGCTATTTGAACACAAATTGCCATTTTCTGGTCTTTCATTGTTTTATTGTTATTTTAAAGTATTATGAGCTGTCTTCCTGGTTAAAAATGCTCTCCTGACCTCTTCCCTCTCTGGCACACAATAAATCAGCACTAGAATTTTGGTCTACAATAATTTGTACATTATGATTGATAGTGCTTTTATGAGTATTATCTTTTAAGGCACCTTCTTACCTGTTGTATGTATATGTACTTTTTGTTTTCAGGACTGATGCACAGACAAGTGGCCTGTAAAACACAATAGCAGCAGGTTCATTATGCCAAATCCAGGTAAATAGTGTAATTAGACACTTTCATTGCTTATTCGAGCTGCTTCCTTCTTTACTTTTTAAATCATTTTACCATTTCAACAATATATTCATAATTTTACAATTTTCTCTTAAGTGAATCAAGACTGAAAATCATTTTTAACAAATTATCTAATGAGCCAGTGAAATGTCCGGAGGAAGAAACCAAAGGAATTGTTTCTGTGAGCAGTATTAAAAATAGCAGCAAGAAAATAATGACCTAAAACCACAGATATTTGCTGTCTTCCTGGTTGAACTGGTGAAACATGCCTCTCCTGAGCACTTCCCCTTTTTAATTTGAATTTACTGGCACGCAATGAATCAGCACTTGTTCCACTGTTAGTTTTGTGTTACCATTGATAATAGTTTTATATGAGTATTATCTTTTTAGAAAATTTTTACCTGTTGTATGTAAATCTACTTTTTGTTTGCAGGACTGATACAAATTGGCCTCTAACATGAGCAGCATCTTAATTCTGCACAATCCAGGTAAATAGTGGAGCAATCATCATAGATAAATAATAATATAATCATCTTTATATAGAAAAATACTTTTTTATTTTGTTAATATATTTTTGATTCGTCTTTAAATTAGATTTCTGCAAGTTGTGTCATAGAAGAAAGATCAAAAGTCACAATGGCAGAGCCAGACCAAAATAAGGTGAGTTTTCAGCCAAACAAAACTGCAACTTACATTAATATGAGGTAAAGCGATAAATACATGTTAATATCTTCCAAGCCCTTCAAATGGAACATTGATCTAATAATCTCACAAGCACAACAAGAATAAACCATTATTATGAGCTAAATATATGTCTAGTGATGTGAGTAGTATGTTATTGTAGTTGTTAACTCTATGTTTGTGGGTTGGATTTCACCTGTAATACATGAACTAATAAATACATAAACAGAGAAACTCAGAGACAGCAGTAGTTAAATCGTTTGTCCATCAGCTGGAGGGTCACCTGTTTTATTCCAGCTCCAACAAGTGCATGGGGTTGTTGTTTTCTTTGGGTAAGACACAATTTGCCTAAACAAATGTGGAGTGTGTAAGTGATATTGAGTGTCGTGTCGACATTTTATATAAACATGATAATTGACAAAACGAACAAAGATAATTAGCAGAATGTTCAGAAAAAAAACGACTTATTCCTGATGATCTTAAACAGCTGTTTAACTATAGAACCTATTCATAATATTAAAATATTTATCTCCATTTCATTTTAAAACTGTCAGAAACATTAATAATTATTGTAATATAATCATTCATCGCAATTTAAAAAAGAACAAATAAGCGAACACAGAGGACTGGGAAACAGCAGATATCAGCAGAAGAAGTGAAACACTTATTTTGATGTATGTAAGAGGGACTGACTGGTCTCGCAATCAAGTTACAGGTCAGATCAGAGGAGAGGTGACCCTGCTCACAGTAAATGTGTCACTATGTGCTTTCCTTTTTTTTTTTTTTTCCAGCATTATAACATCCATAATATCAATGATATTAATAATATTTAGTGTACTGTAATACTGACAGTGTTTGTCACATTGCATTTAAAATTAATTAATTAAATAAATATGATCCACAGATTTCCTCACAATTATTTTCTATTTTGTTTTATTTTTTAGAATGACCACTTGGATCCATCAACTGACATGGAGCACTGGACTAAAGATCAAGTGCGAGAATGGGCTCTCTCACTGGAAGGTGTAGATGACAAAGCTGCAAACACACTGTTTGAGCAGGACATTACAGGACCTAGTCTTATGCTTTTAACAACAGCAGATCTGAGAGACATAGGCGTGACATTAGGCCCATCAAAAGTCCTCATTCATGCCAGAGATGAAATTTTGAAGTTAAAAAAAGAACAACCAGAAATCTGTTCTGGAAGACCATGCAAACCATACCCCTTTTACAGGTGTCACGACACATATAGATACGTGGAAGGTAACATTCTGAATGTAACAGAATCTGGGGCATCAGACTTTTTCGAACCCTGTCATGAATACAAAGCTTTTACCAACACTACAGAGGAAACTAAAATGATCAAGTTTATTTCTGAGGTTATACGCTTTGCAGCTGCCTGCATGAACAGCCGCACCAACGGCACCATCCATTTTGGAATCGGGGATGTGCCAGAATTTACTCACGGGCAAGTGTTAGGTGTAGTTGTTGAAAAAGATAGAGAGGTATATGACAGAACTTTAAGACGTGCTATCCGTCAGTGTTTTGAGGACAAACACGAAAAAACAGCCCAAACTTGCATTAAACCTCCTCGATTTGTTGGCGTACTCAACACAAACAACACAACTTCTGTAAAGTTTGTGATTGAGGTAGATATAGTCCCTGATTCATCATTATGTGGAGAGAATATCTATCACACACGCAACTGTAATACCAAAAAGAACAAAAATAAAGCAAAGGAAGCATCCGAAGGTGAACAGAAGCAGTTTTTTGTTCGAGAAGGGGGCAGCAGTAGAAACCTTCTGGTGCCAACTACACATGCCAGACCAATGCAAGACTACAACAAGTTTGTTTCCAGTGTACCAAAATTATTGGAACTTCGAAGGCAGGCTGAGGAAAAACACCTGAGTGTAGTTAAAAGCCACAACCATGGCTCTAAGCTGTGTCAGATGATCACTGGGGGAACAGGCTCCTTAGACAAGTCTTGCTATGAGCACTACATCATAGTCACCAATAAATCCCACCCCATTCATTTAGACTCCATTGATTTCCTTGTTGAACTCAATCCTATAGCAGTGCTGGACTTTGATCGCCAGTCATTTCAAAATGGGCTCTGTGAGGGCTTTGAAAAGAAAAGTCCTGTTACTCTCCATTCTCCAGACAAGTATAAAATCACAGAATCCGTTGAGGACATTGCAAAGAAATTGCAGCTGACACGAAATACCAGCTGGGTGTTCTGCAATGGAAGAACTGGTGAAGAGCAGCCCACAGAGATGAATCTCTGGTTGATGGACAAAGGAGCCTCAGTTCGAAATGTGATTTCTTTTTTATGTCGAAAAGATGTTCTTCGAAACAAAAGGTTTCTTGTTGTTTTTTTACTATTGTCAAGAGTAAATGACAAGATGGATCCTCTTGTGGAGACCTTCTGTACATTTTATCAGGAGCTGAAAGGCAAAGAGCAGATCCTTTGTATTTGTGAGAATGAAAATGCATTTACCTTGTGGAAAAACTTGATAGACACTCGCTGTGAAGCAGACATCTCAAATAGATGCATCTATGAGCTCAGCTTTGCAGAGGTCAATGGCACCATCCTGAGCCTTCTGTCAGAGAACCGCAGGAGGAGCCGATTCCTCCCAGGAGCTGGAGGGGGCACAGTGCTTCTGAAGAAGAAAGTGGAGCGCCAGCTCACTACACTGGATGTTCTTTGTGTGAATCAGTGTGAAGGAGGAAATGAGGACCAAGTCTCCATCGAGCAGAACTTTTACAGAGGGGGAGAAGTGTCCTGGTGGAACTTCTATTTCTCAGAGCAGCCTGGCTCTATGCCGTTTATTAAAAGGGATAAATTTGATTACATAGTTGACACACTCATCCCAGACTTGTGCTCTTTGAGAAAAGCCTGTGTCGTCTTGAACCTCCTCCATGTACCTGGTTGTGGTGGCACCACTCTGGCCAAACACACTCTGTGGACTTTCAGAGAAAAGTTCCGCAGTGCTGTGCTTATTGATAACGACGCAGACCCAGTTACAGTGGCAGAACACGTGGTTGCCCTCCTGCAGTGTGGCTGTAAAGAGCAGGAACCCTCAGTGCCTGTGTTGTTGATGATAGATGATTTCGAAGACATGGAGAAGGTCTTCAACTTACAACAGGAAATTGAAAAACAGTGTTTGAGCAGCAGTCTCCAGTCCAGGTCTCCACAGGTGATTCTCCTCAACTGCATGAGGTCAGAACACACTTCTGGTCCAACTGATCCAACTGAAGACACTGTATTCATTGGGAATAAACTCACAGGTGATGAGCAGAAACGATTTGATCAGAAATTTGCAGAAATGGAAAAAAGACATGCTAACACTAAAACCTTTTATGGATTCATGGTCATGAAAAGCAACTTCAACATTGAGTACATTAAAAGTGTTGTTCAACACACCCTTCAGAATTTTGACATGCAGCAAAAACATGCACAGCTTATAGCAGTGTTAGCATTAATCAGTGTTTACTGCAAACATGCAGCTCTGTCTCTCTCTTTGTGCGAGGAATATCTTCCTCTGCAGCCAAAGCCATGTTTTGGAGACAATGACATTGAAGAAGGATTTCAACAGTTTTCAACTTTTATCTTGTCCTGTGACATAAGGTCTAAGGTTTTGTTTAAAGGAGTTAGAATGATCCATTCACAAATTGCACTGTACTGCCTGAAGGAAATTAACGTAACGCACAAAGTCAGCAAAGCAGAGATTGCAAACTTCATCTTAACTACTGACGAGCTTTATGAGTGCACACAAGGGAAAAACAGGCTCATGCAGGATGTTCGTGACATTTTAATCAAAAGGTATCCTTTTGAGCAAGGAGTTCATTCTCAACCTTCTGTTCTTACCAGTCCTTCGCGTTACAAACCCCTCAGCTGTACTGAACAGGATGGTTCCCGTCCAGGGAGCAAAGTGGATAAAAAAATTGAGTCTCGGTTCTCACCCCTTGTTCGAGATATAGAGCGTGAAACTCCAGGTTTGGAAGAGGATGTTCTTATACATGCTTCCAATAGGTTTCAAAAGGATGCCATTATTGCTCAGTTACTAGCCCGGTATTATTACCTAAAAAAGAAAGATTTTAATGAGGCAAAGAGATGGGCAAACACATCAAAAAAAATGTCACAAAACAGCTCATATATCTCTGACACCTCAGCGCAAGTTATGAAGCATGAGCTGAAATATGCCATTGCAAATGAAAACCCTACGATTGACCCTGAAGCACTTCATAGACTTTTGAAACTCGCCAAATCTGCAGTGGGTGCATTCAGAGAAACTCAACAACTTGCAAAGCATGAGTCATCTCAAAGGTTACAATCCAAAGGAGACTACAACCCTTTAAATACCTCTGGATTCCTGGGAGAGATACAAGTGTGTGTACACATTATAGAAGTGCTTGAAAAGATCCCTTTATTCTCTACTGGCAAGGTTCGCCATGACCTTTTGTGTTTCATGCTTTCTGGAAGAACAAAACTTGATCAAATTAAATCCAATGACCCTGAACAGAAACATATACAATTCTACAAGGTTCTTGAAGAATTTGCTGATACACTGTACAATCTCAAAGACATGATGAAATATAATTTTGACTTCCTTGACAAATTTAATGTAAACCTGGGATCTAAGTTTGGGATGAAAGAAAGTCATGACCAAATATTCAAAAGTGAGCTTTCCCGATGCTTTGAGAAATTTGCACAGCTTTTCTGCTTGACAGAATCAGAACATTTGCTTAACAAAAGCATGATGACTAACATGAAGCTGCACAAGGCCAGGCAATTCATTGAGAAGGAAAAAGTTGATACATACTCTGGAATTTTGAATTGTCTTTCAAATGACAACAAACAGGAAGTCTTGGGTGAAATTGTTCGTGCATACAAATTTATTTACAACTCTGACAATTGCAGTCCTGTTGAAAAAATGAACTACGTCTACCTGAATGTTGTGCTCAGTTGTATCGATCTGAAATTGATTGAGGAGCCATTTCCAAAGCTGGTCAATATTCTTTGCAAATGCCTTAAGGAGCCATTGCCAAAGTCTAATTTGCCTCTCTACTTCATAGCAGTCCTTCTGTTATGGCCAGAGCAACAGCGACATTTAATCTGGCCAGAGAGTGCGCAACTGCGGAGTTACATCACACACATGAAGACCGCTTTTCACACTGAGATGAAACCAATATACAATGGCAAGACAGCAATTGTCCATTTTTTCCTGGGAAAAAAGGCTGGTTATGGACGCTTAGTGCATCTGGAAGAAGTCAAACAATGTAGCAAAGCAGCGAAGGAACAATTTGCCACCAAATGGGAAAATGGAGTGATATGGAAAAACCCCAAGGTACGAGAGCTTCTTTGCAGAGTAACTGGGCAAGTCAAACACAAAAACATTCTGGTCCATACTGGTATTCCTGAACTAAATGTTGAAGTCACGCCACAATTCCAAAGTCAACTTCGAGGTTACAGAGAGGGCTCCACTGTGTCTTTCTTTATTGGGTTTTCAATGCAAGGGCCTCTTGCAATTGACATTGACCAAAACTGAACTACATTAAAGTGGGCCTCACTATGCAGTATGATGGGACTCTGTTGTTGTTATCTGTCCAGAGTGGTTGTTAGCAGCATTTTAATCACTATTTATCAGCCAGTGTTCTTACTTAATTAATAATAAACAGAATTTAAATATTTTAAAATCAAACATGTTAGTCTTACAGATTCTTGAATGTAATGTAATGAATGTAAACCTAAAAATGATACTTCTGTCAATCAAATGTTGTTTGTTCAACACTTGACATTTGATAATTGTCTGTTTATTCTGTGATTTATGAAATATAAAATGTAAAAAAAAAAAAAAAAAGAAAAACTTGAGTGAATTGAATGTTTTGGTTATTTATTATTGCTAATGTTATCCATAGCACTGTTGCCATAATAATACAAATTCAAAGCAAGATAAATCAATAATTAAAAGTGCCTAAAATGGCGCCCATAAACAAGAAGCTGAAACTACTTGTCCCGTCATTTGCGAAAACTAAATAATAATGTTGTGTATTTCATCAGGTGTATAGCAAACAATCCATAAAAGTTTTGACATCACTTTGTTTTAGTGATGCTTCATTTCTCCACCCACCTGTTGAGTTATGTCTACTCTCGTCCAGCAGAGGTCAGTGTAATATAGTGTTTTTCCAGAATGACCAGAGTGAAAATGTGGTATTTACTTTTAATAATGCATTTTATTTAAAGGCCTTCTTCTGGGCACTAAAGGACACCGTACAAACCCTTAATAGACAATTAAACAACAATTTATCAATTTAACAATCAAACTATTTACTCTTATCTAATCTCACATGCACTAATAAGCAGACCTGCATACTTAAAAAGACTGAAAGTATATATGAAATGAAAATGATTAAATTAAGCTATACTTAATTGTTCCTTAAGGGGATTAGTAGGTTACTATCAATGCAGTTTTAATGTTATATGTCTTTGCATCATCTTCAGAAATTGAGCTATAGCTTTGATCAGGACCTTAGCTGGAAGATTTTCTGCTTTGTGATTGTGTTAATATTATTTCTCTATTGTTGCTTAACCTTTGTGAAATGTGCTCGTTTAGAAATATAAAATTAATTCGCTATTAGATCAAAGCATCTCATAAAACAGTCAGCTATGGAGCTCCTGTCAGGCTCGTTGCAATACCATGGAGAGCCAGCAGAGGGCAGCACCTTAGGCCTGCTGCTCAGACTTCAAATCTGGACCCTGTAATGACTGATTAAAATGTTTTTAAATATCCATCTATTTTAACAATTACATTACATTACAAGAGAAACGAGCTGCTGCAACCTAACGTACAAAATAACTCATCTGTGTCATTTATCACTCCTAAAAAATGGTACTTGCAGTGTAAAATATTTTAATATCGCATTCTTTTCTATTTTAATACCACCGATTTATACAAATATCATTGAGATAAATTAGTATTTCATGGCTGGGGAGTCACCACAAATCACGTTACCATAGTGATAATATGATAACATTTAGCAGTGACTGTAAATGCAAGTATTTATTATTTATGTGTCAAGAACTCCCATATTAATCTTGCTCTATGAATGGGTATATTGAGATTACTAATGCTCATATAATTTTTACTCTTACTAAACTACAATGTTGTATTTACAAATTTAACGTGCTATAAAATTTTAAACTTTCATTTTGGTAAAAGCATTATTCTCTCAAAAATATTCACCCCAGACTACATCAGGTAAGTAGGTCTTTGTAATGAAACATCATCAATAATTCAGGTATTCTATAGTTCATAACTGGCCTTGGCCTACTCATTTATGGTGATGGAAATCCCTAAACTTAATACAATTATAGTTTTGTCTCTTTAACACATATACAATAAAAATTAAAACAGCAGGAAGATTATCATTACAGTGAGACGGCCAGGGTCCTGAGAAATTACACTCACTGACAGTTTATGAGGTAATTGTAATAACTCAGTCTTAATTTATCCTTGGATGCATGGGAAGAGTTACTGGAATGACATCTGACTTAGACTCTTTGTATTATTTCAATTATTTTTTTTAACTATAATAAAGGAAGCAATAGTCCCTCAATATTTATGGATTCTGAAAACATTTTGATTGCATTTATGTACTGTATGTGGTCCTTTTTTTTGGCTTCTGTTCCTTTGATACAATCCACGGCAAATTAGTTTTTTGTTAATTTTTTTTGTCACAGCTAATTATAATAGTTTACTGTGAGTGTTTTATGGTTTAAGTGAGACTGTGGAACTTTCTGGAGGTGGAAAGTCACTAGCACGATTCCATGGAAATAGAAAGTTAAAACCATACTTTGGAATATTCTTCTTAGAGGTAGATGAGGTTTGCAGTTTGTGGAGATGCAAGCCCCACTCAGAGTAAAACACAACGCTATAAAAACATTCAAATTGAAAAAAAAAACAAAACAACATGCTTTTGTTTTTAATTTTTGGGCCAAAAAGTTACACTGTTATTTTTTTTTCTTGTAGGAACCTTCAGTGCAGCATCAGAACCTTCTCCAGATCTCCTGATATCAAGTGGATGATGTCGCCTGGACACAAAGCAAGTAAATTATACATTTTTTCTTACTTTTTTGGACAGGATTACTTCAGGTAAAATGCAGGTGTGTGGTTGACAGAAGTTAGGGTTTCACAAAGTTTTATTAATTTTATTTTTTAATCATTTTGGTGGAATCCAATTTCACATATTTCTGAAGGTGGAGAATCATCTGTGTGATTCCATCAAAATAGAAAGTTAAAACCACAGCTACTTCAGAACATTCTTCATGGAGATATATATATATTTTATGTCAGAGTGTGAAATGTTATAGGCAAAAGAACAACATTTCCACAGAGACAATTAGGTGAAGAAGCAGGTTTGTGGAGTTGCGAGCCCGCTCAGAGTAAGGACGCATGTATTTCAGTGCAATAAAAACAACCAAAATGTGTTTATTTCATGGTTAAAAAGTTACACAGTGAGGCTTTAAGATTGACTGGGTTACTTTTTTTCTTGTAGGAAAAATTCAAATCTCGTCAGGAGCCGTGCAGCGACATGGGAACGTTTCCAGATTTCCTGATATCAAGCAGATGATGACAGGAAGATGCAAAGCTGGTAAATTGTACATTTCTTCTAACTTTTCGACTTGCCGTGTATTCCCGGGGACAGGGTGACTTCAGGTAAAATTTGAGACCTATGATGATAAATGCTGTTTGTCCCTTCTTCCCACTGGGCCTAAACAGCAGAATAAAGGCTTTTAGAGTCAGATGAAACCTAGTGTGGACAGTCATAAACAAAACATGCATTACGAAGAACCCTTGCCTTCTACTTTGTAAATCAGTGCACTGATTTTAACTACAGGCCCTGAGCGCTGGGTCGGAAAATGTTTGTTCGACATCAGAAAGCACCTTCAATTATGTTTCCGCCTACTTAAAGAATCACAAAAACAACAGGCCAGCAGATCCATGTGCAAAGAATTAAAGGAGGCGAGATTAAGGAGCGCTTCATCAGTGGAGAAAAAAGGGCTCCAAACAGGATAAGAGAATATTTCAATTTGATTAAATAATTTGGCTCTTAAAAGCGTAGGATCGTTACTTTGTAGTTGGGGAAAACTGAAGAGATGATATCAAGTGAATGCCACTGTAATTATAGTCAAGACAAATGGGAATGACTCTGATAAACGTTATTGATATGGACTCGCAAATGACCATATAAGAATATAGTGATTAGTTTGGTAATGAAACTCTAAACGTAATAAAAATGTGTCAAAGTGGGACAGATATTCAGAAGTACAAGTGTACGCTATTTCTGTATGTGTAATGTAGTTATGTGTGAAAGGGGGTTAAAAAAGTCTGGGGTTTTTAAAAATATAATTTTGTTGGAATGCCAGTACTTTAAAGAGACCCATTACTATCCCAGTGAATGTAACTTTATTAGTATACTACCTTTTATGTATTAACTAGAACAAAATGCCTGTTAACATAATCCACACATTTCCTTTGGGCTGGGACTAACAAATAACTTTCTATAACACTGTGTAAAGTAACTTAAACTGAAGAGTAATTCCACAATGAAAAATAGGCCTACAGAAGGTGGTCCTCTACACTATAGCCTCCACAATGACCTTTTCTCATTTAGGGCCACATATAAAAACACAGACAAAGCTGAGGGCCGACTGAGGGCCATAGACCGGTCACCAATACAGTGATTACTTCAGTTATTAGGCAAGGCAAGTTTATTTGTATAGCACAATTCGTACACAAGGTAATTCAAAGTGCTTTACAGAATAAGAAAGACATTAAAATAACACAAAGCAAAACATAAATAATCACAAATAATCGTCATAAAATTAACATTAAAACAGAAGAGTGGAGAATAAAAACCTTTGAGTCATATGCACAGCTAAACAGAACTTATAAGTTAGACTGAACCACTACACCTTTATTCATGTTTAAATCCTCAATGGGACACATTAAATATTTGATATGGGCTTGTTTTAAGTAGATTTTCAGAAATGTACAGTAAAAAGTACTGTTTAAGGTAATATCGAACCTGGAAGCTTGAGGGCCAAGAAAAAATGGTCTGAGGACCGCATTTGGCCCCCGGGCCACAGTTTGAGGATGCCTACTATAGACCTAAAATAATTACAACTTAACTGTGGATTTTCAAATCTTGAATAACTCATTAGCTTTATCATAACTTATTAGCATTTTACCGTGTTTCTACGCATGAAGTAACTTTCACGCACAGCGGTCCAGCACCAAACTTTTACGCACACCCAACTTTTACGAACAGCTCTCCAACACCCAAACTCAATTGTGATTTTTACCCTAGGCCCCTTTACCCAAGCCGTTTCAGAATGCAGTTTAAAATGAAAAAAAAATCGAACAACAAATGAAACTTTACCCCAACTTTTCCTTCCCCTCAGCTTCCAACTGCTGGATTGGGTTAGGCCCGTCCCATCTGGCGCAGCAAATGGCCCTACTCACCGGGGAGCTCAGGGGGGGAACGAGGGGAGGGGGGGGAGAGGCGAGTAGGAGCCCGAGGAGGACGAGGAAGAAAGGGGGGGCAGGATTGAAAACAGATCAGCAGAAAGGGACGATCCCAACACCAGCGCGTGTTTCTGCTCCAACTCCCACCACAACACGCCGCGTACGCACACCGACTTCCACCCGACGCTCCAATTCTCAACGCGTACTTTTTGACCATGGATCTTACGCCAAAGTTTACCGACACTACTGCTACTTCTACAACTTATTCCCTCGCATCGCTCTGACTCAGGACAGTCCGGGGATACGGAGAGAAAGTAGAGGAGGAGGAGGAAGGAGCTAATGCCGGGCAAACTGCTCCCAAACTTTCCCCAAGTCGCTTCATGGAGTTTTTAACGCCGCTTGTACGTCGCGTTTTGAGTTTGCAAGTTTGTCCCTGACTCCAAAGCGAGTGGAAAGCAGAATAAAAGAGCGTAGGAGAGTAGGAGAGGAAGAGGAGACGTACCGGTAGTTAAAAAAGGCGGAGAGACGCGACAGTAAGAAGGTAAGGAAAAGTTTGGGGAGATGCTCGCACGCTGGTTTGTCCATACTTTTTGTGTTTGTCCGTTCTGTTAAATGTACTTGTGTGTAGCTTCTCGTGTTGCTTTGCGTGTCAGCGGCAGATGAGGCTGCGCGCAGTCAGCTCCACATCTCTTTTGCACTTTGAACTTATCCGACACAGGAATCCAAAAAATGTTTCGTCCTGCAACTTGATCCATATGGGAAGAGATGTGATCAGAAAGCACGGCGCCAATCCCTCCCTTTTCACTCCCCACTGAGGCTTTTTTTTTTTTTTTTTTTTTTTTTTTTTGTAATATAGGAGTTATTGCATTGCCTAACAACTTTCAAACTATCTCTTACCCCTTTCATTTTTTGACTGTCACGTGTTGCATTACGCGCGTACATTGCATTTACTTTGTTTTGTGGTGTCAACTTTACAAAGCACCTCTGCAAACCTTGAGTGTCCTAAAATAATCCAGTTTGCACTTGGAGTGGATCAAACTTGGCAGGAGCCTACATTTCTTATCATTTGAAATTTGCCAGCACATTTTGACACTTTGTGCACCAAATATTTGCACCAAACCTTTATTAAACATTTGTCTTAGTGAGTTTGAAATTAAGATGACCTGTTAGGAAACCTGTTCAGTTATTTTCAGATGCATTGAAAGTGTTAATTGCCAATTAGCATTTTCACAACTTACTTAAGAACCACTTCCAAATGGACTAACCTCCTTATCCTCCTTATTTGACATCTATGCATCTCAAAGGACATGCAAATCTAGTCACGACCTCAGTTAAGAAAATCTATCTTGCAATCAGTAGCAGTATTTCAACATTTAGAGTCATTCCATACTTTTGCTTACTTTTCCTTCTTGATGTTTGCAGTATAAAAAGAGAAAAGGAGTACTGTGTGGAATGCAGTAGCAGCGCAGGGTCCCAGAACGCAGGGAGATGTGTACTTATTGTTGAAAGATTCACGGTTTACTGTTTGCTTTGGAGTGGAAGTAGTCAACAAACACTTGACGCCTTTGTGTGGACCCTTAAAGCTCCTATATTTGCTATTGGCTTTTTGGCCTCTATCAAACAGGCACCGTGCTAATGATCTCCAAACCCATGTGCAATGGAATTATCAGCCCTACTTTTTGCGGAGTTTGTTAGTTTTTTTGATTTTTGCCCTGAATTTGAGCACGTGGAAAAGTTGTTAAGGCTATCTCCTTTGCGTTGGTCCATTATTCTGAAAAGTGATGTACATTTTTAAGTTTGTAACTAAGCCTTTGACTGAGAAAAAGTTCTAGCTCTGTCTATTAGTCTTGCTAGTATGAACTGTAAGAGTTTGTATAGCCTTCTAAGTTATTAAAGGTATCCAGTGCAGCGATTACAGTTGAAGTAGTTATATGTTTTTTTTTTTTTTTTTTGTATATTTGCTTCTTTGTGACATTTATGCCCCAAAATATTTGAATATTACATTTGCTATTTCCTTATTTACTTGAGAGAAGTGTCACGTCTAAGATGATCAACTTTCTTCCGTCGCAGAAATGTATTCCAAACTTGTCAAATATGTAAGCTCTCGAGGTTTCAAAACTTTCCAGTAACTTCTAGCCAATCTCCTACATCGATGCATATATTTCACTGTTTGCTTAAAATTCATCGACTTTTCTGTCCAGTACAAGTGTGTTTTTCTGCTTCACACGATGACAACTCCGCGGTCGAGGTTGGACACAAGAAAGAAGGAAGGAGGGGGTCTATTGCCATTTGCATGAGAAAAAAAGCGGCGAAAAGTTTTAGTGCATTTGCCCATTGTGAGGAATGAAGAGTTCCAACAGTTAGGGCCTATGGGTACTGAAAGGCCCGAAGAATGGATGAGCCTATTCAACTCATTCAAGGCTTCAGTCTTGCAGGGGGGGGGGGGGGGGGTCTCTGCTGCGGCAGCCTTCACCGACCCATAGTAGCCGTGTCACTTTCATCTCCACAGTCCTTCTGTTGTAAACGCCATTGCACGATTTTTTTTTTCTCGCACATCTCTGTATGCCTTGCTTTTCATTGATCTAGCTTCCTTATAGCTTACGGCATTTAATGAAGCAGATACTGGAAAAGCAACGACTGTTTTTTGTGTTGGAAGGAGAGAAGTAGTTGAAGGTGGCGATGGAGGTGGGGGGTGTTATGGACTTTTAAAAAAAAAAAGGAAAAAAAAAGCAAATTCCGATGAAGTCTAGCGTACAGGGACCGAGAGTGACTCTAAGAAGAAGAGGGAGAGATGGGGGAGGAGGAGAAGGAGGAGGAGGAGCGGTAACCCCCCCACCGCACCCCACCCCACCCCACCAGGCCGGCCCTCCTACTACTACCTCAGAAAAGGGAAAACCACCCACTCCTGCTGAGTAAACTCAAAAGTGCAGAGGAAAAAGAAAATTCCTCAAAGCAGTGCGTCTTTAGGACATAATTCTGAAGATATATAAAGCCATTGAGAGAAGCCAGTCGTGAACATTTTTGGATGGGAACGGTTGGGCAGTCGTAAGAGGTGGTTGGGGCCGGGTTGTTCAGAGGAGCGAGTGAACCTTTGACTCAGAGTCCTCCCGTAGCGCCTCGTAAATCTGCCCTCACATAAACATTTAGTCTGACTGTAAAGGCCTGAGTCGAAAAGTGCTTCTTTTGGATTGTCACCCTGTGTCCGAGTCATTCCTGTTGTTGTTTAAATTTTGGACAGATTCACAAAAGGATAATAGTCGCCCAAACTTAACACAAGAAAAATAAGTGTGTTATTTTTTGAGTATAATTATATACTTTTTGGTGTACAATGCAAGTTGGCAGGTACATAATCTCGAAACGTGTATTGTTACAGTGTGTGGGGTCACCTCTCCACAGACCTGACTTGTAATTTGGCCTGGAGACACCACCTGCTTGGCTCCACTGAGGTAGATATATTTAATTTATGTACTATAAGACATTCTAGACAAAGCAATAAATCTCTGTTGAAACGAACAGAAAACCAGAAATGGAATGAAAAAAAAGGAATGTTTTTGGAAATACCCCAAGTATCTGTTTCAGAGAAAAAGTATATTTTTAATTATTGTAATCTAAATGCTTCTTACTTCAGTCTAGTATTTTAAAAAAGGGGTGTATTACATAACTTAAAGGTTAAATTGCGAATGCTAGAAGGTCATCAGAAGGATTGCTTAGTGGTGACAGCCATTCATTTCTTGTGTATGTTCTGGTGATCGTCACGTCCTCAAAATACCCTTACATCTAGTGCACTTTACCTTCTCCGCATCCCAGCTCTTTCCTGGAACCAAGAAGCGGCGTCACCGATTGAAGTTTGCTCAAGTGAAAGTTTTGAATTGACGAGACCCCAATGGCCGCTCAAGAGGCTGTAAAAGGCACCTCCGCGTTGAACGATGCCACCGCCGCCCGTCCCAGTCCAAACCCACTTCACCGTCGTGCAAAAGTGGACCAGGCGAGAGGGAGATGGCTGTTTACATTCATGTGTAGAGCACTTCACTGCATCTCATCTCCTTTTGGCCACATCCCGAGGGTGGGTGGTGGGGGGGGGGGGTAGGTAGGGTGGGGGTGCTGGTGGGTGCCGGAGGTGGGCGACACGGCTTGTTTTAACGCCTGTTGTCTTAGGCCCCCTCCAGGCGTCCCGTTCTTTCTCCCCTCGAGTGAGTGAGGTTAAAGAGGCTCCAATCATATCCGCCGTGAAGCACTGAGGTGGGCTGTGGGAGTGGGGGGTCAACCTGTTAGGAACCCCCCCCTTTTTTTCACTCTGGAGCTGAGAAGTGGGTACTCAGTGGGCAGTGCTCTCCAGTCTCTCCATAGGAACCTGATGATTGTAGATAGTGGACAACTGGCTGTTGGTAAAACTGCTTGTTTTAAATTGAGAAGCTTTTACTATTACCTTTTATTTGACAGCTGTATCGTCATAATTTCCTTGTAAATGACATTCCACCAGCTTTCTTGTTGCCACCATGGTTTGACCTACAGAAAGGTACCTAACTCTACTCTTACTTTCATTGCACGATAACGTAATTTCCAAATTATAATGGATTACATCAACATGGGGTCCATCATATTAAACATTCTGCATAATTTTGTCCTCGTCCTGGAATGTTAATGTGGAATGACTTGGGTGGTTTTCCAAACGCAAGGAATCCTAAGACATTTTCACTAATGGCAGCTCTTAACATTTAAATTCCAGTTACGCTTTAGTCATCAAACACACGTAATACGATTGGAATGTCAACTTTACAACTCTATCTGCTCTGAAAGACAAGAGAACATCCCAACTGTCTGGTCTTGTGTACAGGTGAAATCAAGATGCGCCGTGAATCATTCCCTTACATTAAACAGCGCTCCGGACCTCTTACATTTCTTTCTCCAGACACTTCTCTCACTCCTTAAATCACGTACTGAGTCATCGGAAGCCCGTTTTCCCAATAGCACTAACATCATCATTGTCTAAGGACCCACAAAGGAACAATAGTGGTCGCGGCTCGAAAGTTTTGTGTGCAAAAGCCAGTCCAGGTCACGGCAGGTCAGCTTGTTTGGAGAAAAGAGGGGGATGGGAGATGGTGATTCATTATCTCAACACAAGATAAACTCTGCAGGACAATGAGAAAGGTCTATTTTGAAAGAACAAATGCTTTTATGTGGAACTTTTTCCCTATAGAACAAGTTTGCATTTGATCCTAAATTTGGGTTTATGCTAATTTGTTTAAGATAATGTAAAGGCTATACCCCATTCTTTTTGCAGAATTGCCACATAATACAGGTATATATAAGTTAAGTTTGTTCGGGAACCATTTTGGATACCAACCAATACAAATCTCAGCATTCAATATGTATTTGCCTTTTGCCCCCTAATAATCTCCCTCATTGGCATTAAAAGCTCATTAGCTCTAAGCCTTTGTTAGGACTGCAAACAAATCAGATTTACCTCGCAAATCTTTAGACAGACTTTCCCTCTTTTTTATTTGTAAGCAATCGGATAAGGTTTTTGCTGGACAGAAGTGGTCCTATTATGAGAATCGGAAAAGGTGTTGACTCCAATGTAAGGTGATTTAAATAAAAGGATTTACAAGAGAACAAAGTACAAAAAAAACAAACCATTTGCACCGCACAGTGTAATTTGGTTAGACTATGCATAGGTCTAAGATGTTAAAGATGTGCTTTGCCAGGAATGTTCCACAGTATGGCATTAAACCATCAATTTTTAGTATTTTTCTTGCGCAAAAAATGTGTATTCTTACCGTGAGTGCCGTCATCTCCTCACAAAGCTGACCTATAATTTGGCCTGTTGACAGCAGCTAGTGTCCATTAACAGATAGATATGTTTAATGCCATACTGTGAGACATTCTAGGCAAAACAATCAGAAAAGTTACGTAGGTGCACCTTTACTCCACACATTTAGAAGACCACCAATCAGCGGTCTAACTTTCTGCTTATTTGCTGGTTTAAATGTGGTTTCCTAACATGATTAAAATCAATTTTCCATTTGCCAAAATTGATTTTCTCTGGCAATTTAACCAAAACCAAACAGTTGAAAACGGGCTTACAGGCACACACAGATTTTGCTTTTTTGCTTTAACTGTATCATTAGCACTTCCTCATCAAACATCCCGCAGGGCCCTCTGTGTGACCACAAGCTTTCGCGCTATAGACTTGCGGACAATGCCGTATTGTATTCCGTGTTTGCAGCCTGCTCTAATCTGATGCAGAAGCCTAGATTGGGGTCTACGTCGAGGCCAATGACAGCAGCCAACTTCCAGAGAGAGAGAGAGAGAGACAGAGCGATAGAGGGAAAGACAGAGAAAGAGAGAGTGGGCTGTGTTTGCGCTGCTAACTCCACGGTTTGTCTTGGGGATGGGGAGGGGAGAGGCTAACAAGTTTGTATGTTATGATTTACACTGGGCCCTCACGCAACTACAAAGCACCAAAGCCGGCGTAGCCTTCGGGGCCAGATAGGCACGGCTTTCTTTCCGTACGACGTGAGATATTAGATTCCCAATTGTGCTGACTCGAAGCCAAGCCACAGTCTCCTCGCTGATACAAGCCGGAGACAAGCAGCAGGCAATAGTCAGATTTAAAGACATGTGGTTGTCTTTAGCACAGAAACGCGCCCCTCCTCTGCCGTAGCCACCATCATCTCCCCGGTTCCTCCATCCATTCTATCCAGTAGGGCTGTAAAGAAATTCTTGGTGGAATAAAGACATGCCCTGCTGATTGATTGGTTGACCAAAAAGGGGGCGTGGAAAAAGCTCTCAAAACTATTATGTATCTCTATGTATCTGAGCCAAACTGCTCTCACAAGGCTACACCTGCAAAAACTCAATTCATGCAGGAAAAAGTACTAGGAAACTACTTTTTTTAAACATGTAAATAGCAAACAATACCAAATCTTCATCACATTCTCTCACTTTTCTCTGCTGTTTCTGCTACTGTCTTATATACACCCTAATAAAATGATTGACTTACACAACTTTTGGTCGACTTAGACGCCATCGATTAATCAACTAAAAGACTACAAAGCCTTACTACCTCGTCCGTGTCTGGCGCTCTGGCTGCGGGCCCAAAGTACTTCGCTGTAGTGTTTTGTAATCATCTCATTAGAGGAGGGGAAAGTGGGATGAAAATGGTGCCTGTTATGCGCAGGGGCCATCTTTGTGCTCGCTAGCTTCACATGCGAGGGTCTGTCATGTCGGGGCCGCTCGCATAGTGAACCCAGCGCGGGGCAACAGGTGGCTGCGGCGGAGTGAGCCAAGCAGGAGAAAGGTTTATGGAGACAGAAGATCATTACAGTGCATTTGTGCTATTAAAAGACAGTTTTTTTTTTCCATTTTACTGTAACAGACGACATTTTAAAGACAAAAATTCCAGTTTGTGCAATGTAAAAAGGTCATATCTCTTTGCAATATTAACCGATGTAAAGGTTTGATCCTGCAGTGCGATCCAAATAGGAATTAGTTCGCTATGGGCAGTTGTGCATGTCAAAATCACAACTTTTTTCTTAAATTAAGTTCAGCTCATACATTTTCTGAGCTCAGACCAGTTTGTTTCTTCGTTTTCCTGCCTCTACTTCAACCAGTGTGGTCCAAATGGTCAACCAAAGTGTGCCGGTTCACTCCAGTTTTTAGCGCTAGCCTTTGATGCAGCGCTTTAATGAAAGGAAACGACAACCGCCACCTGATGATGTTCTGTGACAAATGTTGCTATCTTCTCAAGCCAGCACTTTTGCACTTTGTTGACCCCCTGACTACAAAAGCCTGTCTATTGGAGAAAGGCAAGCAGATGCATTTTGCGTCAGTGCTGCTTAATCAAGAGGTTTAGCAAATTCTCGGTAAAAGTGTGTGGAGATCAGACCTTGGAGAAAGAAGCGTGACTATGTTTTTGTGTTAAAAGGCAATTATTAACAGTCTATATTGTTTGCGTTCAGGAATAATTTCTAATATCTCCTGAAATGCATGGGATTCTTTTCGCAATCAAACGATGTCTTCTCGATTTTTGATGCTCCTGGACCTATCGGCACTGAGATATTTCTTCCAAAGTTCTTCAATGCCTCCTCTAACGCACGATAACAATAGATCACTGAAACCATGCCAGAAACCACTTTTGATTTGGTTTTTGATATTCTTTCAGCTGCCAGAACCGCAAGCTACTGTTGGTTAAGTACAGCCGGCGGTTATTGACAGCTGAGACGCTTTAGAGTGAGTGCTAACAACACATTTAGCGCGATGACCCTGGCCAAATGTTTTAGGGGAGAGAGGAAGCCGACTCGTCTCTGTGGCACCGACGACAGCTGTGCTCTTTACGCACACGCACTTCTGCTTCCACTGCAGTGTCACGGGTCACTATAGCGGGCAGTCAGCTGAGGTTTGGCAGCCGCTAGTAATTTTAATGATTTGGTCTTCTATTGAGTAACTTCTCAAAAACATATATGATTGATAACGTGTTTCGTCAAAACCCGTCACCGATTCTCTGTTATTTGCGTTTCTATTTTGATTTTAGATTTGTTCAATACATTTTAACCACATCAGGCCAACTATTATGGTCATTTTTATTTAAACTGTCTGAAACTGCCCAAGTATGTCATTGTCAGAACTCTCGCAATTACTGGATAGCACTGAATGTTAGTTACTGAAATAGTGCATGGGTTTGCGTTTTTTTCATGACTTTTTACAGTTCAAAAGATAGGCTATTTTACTTTAAATTGCTACGTCAACAGTCCTGACTTTTCATCACTCTGAAACCCATGATTGTGCTAAACCGTCTTGAACTTTTCGCTATCCCCTTATTAGCAAGTCCAAGTTGTTGGTTTTATTCAGTCACTCAGGCTGTTCATGGCTTAATCCGCTATTCCTTTTGACTTGCTAAACATCTTTTAGCATTCTGTTTGCTTTATGCTAACATGCTAACACAAACAATTGTTTCAACAGACTTAGGATGACACACTTCCAGTCCATTAGCACAAGTAAGGACATGTTTCTTCGGTTTGTTAGCTAGAACTAGCATATCTGAAGCTATGCTAACACCCTTGCTTGTTGCGTTTTGGCTTGGTTTATGCCACGGGCGGCCCTCATCCTCCCTGTCTGTACATTGCGGTTCTTCCATCCTCCGCTCCTGGTGGATTCCTCCCTGGCTGAGGTCGGGGCTGGTGCGTGGGCCGTGAGCTCCACATCTGTTTCGCGTTGGTTCGAAGGAGACGAGAGATCAACCACAGGATATTGCCTTTACTAGAAGGAAAGGTCAGGTCCAGGGGTGGAGTAGGAACTCATCCACGAGACTTTTCTCTTGCTGTTTTAGATGCCTTTTATATTACATCAGTTGTTAGATGCTCATTACAATGTATCCCCGGCAATCCCGCGGATGCTTGGGTTGTGGTTTAGGATTTGAGTCCCCGATGGTGGAGTTCAGAAAGGTCCAAGAAAGTAAATTGTGGCAGGAAAACCTTAAAATATAAATGGGTTGTACTGCTTATACCCCTCTGGGAGTGTCTAGTAGTGAAACTTTAGATCGAGAGTACGGTAGCCCTGTAGGGACACTCTTTGTATGTTTTATTGGAGACTGCAATAAAAGACTTTGGATTCAATAGTTACGCAATCTAGTGCTTAAGTTGCTTTCCTTTAAACATTTGTGGCATTTTTGATAACCTAGTTTAGAAATTGGTAAACTATGCAAATGTCAAAATGAAAAAAAAGGTTTTTCCTATTTTTGAAATGCTTTTGGAACCACTCTTGTCAACTTCGTACTATAATCATTATCAATATATGAATACACGTCTTGTCTGCACCTTCAACTTACCTTTGGATACTGTATTTTACCGTTAGTCTATGTAAACAGATTGGGTTACGGAACCATCTTTTGCACTTAAAAAACCCACCTAACAAACCCCTTTGGCCTAGTTTTGAGCACCGTCATTCTTTCTGCTTGACTGACTGCACTCTATACCCCAGTGACAGGCTCTAGTGATGTTGTTTAAGCCTATGAATCAGGCTGATGGCCAAAGCGCCGCTGTCGGGCCTCTCCAGCAGACTGCATGTGTGACCTCCCGGACCCCAGTGGTAAATCCTAACATAGAGTTTCACCAAAGACAAGTGATTCACCCCGAGAGAATGTGTCCCGGCCCAGTTCAAACCTGCCCCGGCCATAGGGTCTCCGAGCGCTTCCATCCATTACACCACATCATCTGTCCACAAAAACATTCACATGCAACATATGGAATTTGTTTGATGATTTGTTTAATTTAGAGCCCGAATGTGACAGTGGGAAAGCGTCATTTGTAAGTATCTGATAGAAATTAGAAAAGTTAGCAGAATTCATTTTCGAAAGACTCAGTTTCCGCTTTCTTTCCTTGCGTTCAGAGATATTTTTATAATGGTAAAGTTAATTGGGTCTGGCAACGATGTACTTTAATCAATTAGAGTTATAATTATTTTGGGTAACTTAAACATGCAGTATGTAACTTTTATGCTGGAGGGTGAGCAACGTTCTTGAAGTATACTTGAAGATATTACTGCTTTGACTGAAATGTTCCACAGAATGGCATTATTGCTTTAAATAAATTACAAGCAGACAATCCGGTGGGCCTAGAAAAGTTACATAGTCCACCTTCGAGATTGTTGTTTTTTTTCCTCGTTCCTAAAACACTTGTGCTGTAGGATAATACTTCATAGACAGATTTTTTAAAATGTGCGTACTTATAAACAGATTTTGGATTAAGTATGTATTCATTTGTTATGGCACAAGACCAGAAAAAATTACTTAACGAAGACGATAACAGATCATGCTACAGCAACTGTTACCTAACAAGGCCAAACAACGTTGTAAAATGTATTTCTGTAGAACAAGTTACTGGTTTGACCATGTAGCCACTCTATTTAAAAATTACACACCACATTATTATAACCAACGAGGCTTCAAGTCGGAAAGTGGTGAGCCAAAGGTGAAGGCCTGAGACTGCGGTCAAGAGCTTTTAAAACCGTCAACTTGCGTCGCTGCCAGGCCTAAAAATGCACCGTATTTCTAAGTAAAAGGAAGTATTTGGGAAGTGCTCTCATGTAGGGAACATTTGGTGAGTTAAATTAGAGGTTCCTCGTGAAACTGTCGCGGCAAAGTCTCTCCAGGGTGCTCTGGGTTGGAGGCATGTGAAGAGAAAAACAGCTGGGTCAGTGGAGTGAGTTATGCGCAGAGCTTTTTGGACCCATGTGAACAGAGTAAAGGTGGTTGACAGAGGAAGACAGTCGGAGTCGGGGTCGTACACCTGCCCACCTGTAAATTACATCTGACGCTTCCTGCATTCCTGCTGTGACTTCTTTTTTAGGCTTCAGTGAGCAGTCATACTACTTAAAACAAGTTGTGATTTTTTTCCCATTGAAAATTCGGAAGTTATAACTCAAGTTTGTAGTTTGTTAGGCTATATAACCGCTCAGAGTGTATTGAAAGTACTGGTCCTGTCCCTGATAGCCGATTTGAAGTAAACTTAGCTCTTCAAAAAGTCTTTATTCACTTAAACTGTTGAAATAGCCGTCAATTAGCCCGAATGTGCTTTGTTTCTTTTTGTGCAAGAAATGAAACTAATAAATGACATTTTGGACTTTTTAAACCACTTGAAATTAAGTGTAATTCGTTCTGTCCTGGCTCGGTGGTACTCATGCATAAGATTGTTGTGTCCACTGGCTTCTGAATCTACAGAATTTACTACTTTAGAACTCTGCTAGGACAATGTTTTTAATGGAAAATATCACGAGAATTGCCTTTTTTGAGGATTTTTTTTAGAATCTTCTTGAGCTCGACCACTTTTTTCATGGCCAATGCTGATACCGATTGTTTGGAAACCTGAGAGATTGCTGATTACCTCTGGCGATACTTTTGGACCAACATGTAGGGCAAATTTAGGTCAGCAAATGATCAAATTAGAATTTAGTACAAACTCACCCACAGCGTTGTTTTACTACAAACTTTGTGGAGAGCAGTGTAATTTTGCAGTACCCTCTTTGGACTTAAGTGTTCAGATAAAGCTTTATGCCTATACTTTTCATGCATATTTAAGCAGCTGATTGGGTCGGACAAAATATCGCCCTCTGATGGAGATAAAAGATAGAGATAGAGAAAAATACAAATATCTGACGTATCTTTTAAGTCTTTAATATGCAGATTAGCTTCCATTCTCACATGCCGAACCATTGTATCAAAATCAATGTTGAGATAGTGCAGCAGAATGATTAAAGTATTAAATCACTCCCAGATCCCTAAAACAACAGCTGTCATAGGGGCACCACATATGTAAAACTATCCATTGTTTTGGCTTTGGGGTCCTTGTTGTGGTAACCTGCATGAGTGTGCCTGTCTGAAACCTGAGTGGAGAGGTCTGCAGGTGGCATAGGGGCCTGCTTCCACCAAAAGAAAGAACTGCATGTTCGCTAGCTGCCAGGAATTAGACACTACCAGCACCTTGGATCACACTGACCAAAAGATAGGAAGTCAGAAGCCTGGAAATCTTAAAAAAAAAAAAAAATCAGAGGCCCTCTTTTGATGTGTGTTTGCATTCCTCACAGCACTGGTGAAAGGGGAGCTGTCTAGCGGTAGTGCCAAAGAGGAACACTTGAAACTGAACGAGGCGCAAAGAAAAACACTGGCCCTCGGTTTATAACAAAAGTCTAGGGTCTGAGGGTACAAGGTAAAAAGACAAGAAGGATAGATGTTGGGAGAGGAGACAGAGGGGAGATAGTTGTGACAGAGGCTAATGGACTGGAGTCTGTTCTGTCTAGTTCATGGGAATCATTGTTACATCTACAAATGTTGAATTGCAAGGGACGGTTTGTGATCATTCTTGTACGGTAGCCTTGCAAGAACATTTTTCACTAGTATGAGTCATGGGTGCATTGGTCAAATTTTATATAACTTTTTTACAAATATGGGGAAACAGCATTAAACGGCCTGCAAAATTTGTTTTATCCTAATACAGATATATTGTATAAGCAGCTTTTGAAGTGAACAGTAGTCTGCTGCGTTCTGTCTGCATCAAGCGTTTTATTGTCCACTAATCAGGAAGTGCACTGTAAGCATGCTAGTTGTTGTTAGCTTTACAGCTTTGACCTCTAAAGTTGAGAAAAGTGCTGATAAACTCATCCCAGTGAATAATTAGGTTACTCTGAACGCATAAGATCTTTTAGACAGTAAAAATCAGGCACCTTTAACAAGAAATTTAAAGATGTTGTCTCATGTCTGACTCATCAAAAGCCATTAGTGAAGGGGGGTACAGACTTATAACATTTTGATTGCAGTGTTGACAATTGACACTTTTTCTCTTCCTGGACATGTCGCAAAATCAATACTTTGACTGTTTCGATGAACTTTGAATACTTAAGCATGATTTGTCCTTGGCCAATGTGGTTTCTTGTGGTATGGACACCCCAAATTCAAAATAGCCATTCAAACTATTCATTTGAAAGTGAAGTTTTGTGGCAGGAAGCATCAAGGACTAAACAGCCTTGTTAGGTAGTATGGTTGGGCAAATCATTTTGACCAATTAAAGTTGTATTTTTATGATAGCTCACAGCATTCATTCATAAAAACAGCTCCAGAGCCAACGCAGCAGGAGACACAAGATGATTCTATGCCAAAGTTTTGTCACATTGCAGTGTTACATCACTCTATTAAACTCCTCTGGCCAATTCAATAAAACAGTCACACATTTCTGACCAATTATTTTGTGTCACGAAGGTCTGTTTCAGTTGGTGTCTGTAGTTTAATATCTAATAGTTATAGCCTAGTGAAATATTTCAGCTTCCTGTTATATGAGACATTTTTAGGATCTTTTTCCATTTCAGACGATGATATTTTGTTAAAGTTGCTAATCGCTATGAGAATGGTCCTTACAAAACCCACAGATAGCAATAACTAGATCACATAAATGCATTTTAATGAACTTCGGTCTTAGCAATAACATGTGATACTAAGGAATAGACTTGATACTCGATACTGACTCCGATACCACAATGATAATTAAAAAAGCTCTTTATTTAAACAATAGAATGTAATTTTCAACATTAAATCTTAGTTCTGATACAGCTCAAGATCATTTTGAAAGCTAAAGCTATTCAGAAAAGGTTCATTTCTGTCCCCGTGAATGTGACTTTCTAGTATCAATACTTGCTCAAATGAGTATCTAGTTTCGATACTAGTTTTAATATAGATTAGTAACTGAATTTCGATACTTCTGACAACCGTAGAATCATAAAAAAAACATTACTTATTGTTACGTAGGCCTATACTAAATAATTGGTGGCTGTCCTGACAAAAGGACAATGACAATTTTTCATATTTTTTGTATGATTTTAATATTGTGACTTGTTAATTGACTACATTCAAAGAAACATACATCATCATTTTGCAGCTAATATCTTGATGTGCGTGTGGTAGGAGGCCTATAATCCTGTCCTGCTCTGAAGTCAGCCTGTGGTCACATGGCACCGAGGGGAGGTGTGAGGAGAGGGCCACGGAGAGGTGGCTCCAAGGGTGGGGGTCTTATCCTGCCCGTGCTGCTCCAGTCTACCCGGCCAACCAGAAGATGAGAAAAGAAGTGCACCCTTGTTGTTATTTCGCCTTTGGCCCCTGCCATCTGTCTGCCTGGTTCCTGACACCTGTACCAGCCTGTCAGAGCCGGGGTCCCTTGTCATCGGGGCCAACGCAGGTCCGGCCTGTAGGGAGACCGGGGGTAGGGGGGCACCGTGTCGCCGCTCGGCTGAATTAGAGCAAGCCGTGGGTGGGGGGAGAAGGGTGAAGTTGGGGGCATTTTTGTAGAAACGAGCTTGGATTTTACCATACTGTTGTCGTTATAATGGATTTTGTATCTAGTAATAGTCGCCAATGTTGTTGCAAGATTTCTATTAAGCCTTAAAAGGGCTGTACCTGATTTTTACTCTCTCAGAATGTGAAAAACAAAACTACAATTAGCATAGCGGTTTTTCCAGTTCGCAAAAAAAAAAACCCCAAAAACTGTGCAGTGTTTATGGAATCTGTACAAGAGTTAACAAGGAAATTTGCTTGTTGGTTATCTTTATTGGATAGAGCTAGTATTTGTGTTTTGTAAGTTAGTATTGCATAAATCATGTGTGGAAATCGCTGTCATGAAAAGGGATCCTGAGGTGAATAAGCTTGGCTAGCGGAACTGACTCATTTAAGATCTTCAGTAAGGAAGAAGTGCCTAAAGAGTATTCAACTCCACATTAATTCAAAAATTTAACTTGCACCTGCCATGCCAATCAATATTTCCTTAGCTAAATGATCCCTGGAGTTTCCCCGGATCCTTTCCTACCCTACTCCGTCTGATTTTGGCCCACGCTTCAGAGGCAAATTGGAAAGCAAAGAGTTGGCATTCCGTAAAAGCGCCGAAACAGCTATTAATGCTTTGCCAGATGTTTGCAGACGCCCATGTAAGCAGGAGGATTCCCTGTTAGTTTTAATGGAAGGGTGCGATTGAAAGACGAAGGCGGGCGCTTGTTCATCTCATTCTTGGGCGCAACTTATCTGAGCCAAGAAAGACTCAAAGAAGCTTGCGTTCCAGCCAAGTCCAACCTCGATAAAGGCCCATGAAAGGGGACATTAAATCCTATCGCTATAAGGTGATGTCAGAGTTGTATAGTGGACAAGATGACAAGCTGGCTACCTCGGGGACTTTTTGGCATTGGGGGAAAAAGGGGGACAGCTGCAGTCTAAACCTGTTAGTCGCCCACCTCTAATCGGCTTACATTGGCCAGGTGACAGGCGACTGGCACCTCCGAAGGGTCACAGACATCGCCGATACTACAACCGCCGCACAGAGAAGGGAGACATGTTGTATAGCCACGTGGAACCAAAAACAGTACTTCACACGTCCAGCGAGAAATATGCCAGATCAGTGAACAATATTATGCATTTAATCGCCCAGAAAACACAAATTATTCTTAAGTTTTTTAAGGGCTGAACAAAAAATTTGAATCTCTAAAAGTTAACTATTGATTTTATAAAACAGAGTAATAATATTAAAGAGAATACTGGTATAATAACTGTTATCTATCTAACTTTAAAGGTGTTCCCCATGGAGATTTATATATATATATAATGCTTTGCTTAGAATGTTCCATAGTGTTGCATTAAACTTATATCTTGCATTTATTCTAGAACAGAGATTATTGCTTTAAAAAACATCTTTTCATACTGGGGGTGGCGTCATCTCTCCATAGATCTGACCCATAACCTGGCTTGATGACGTCATCTGCTTGTCTCCACAGAGTTTGATGCGTTTAATGCTATACCGTGTAACATTCCTAGCAAAGCAGTAACAGTATCTCCATGAAGGGAAAGAGTAGTTTAACCTACACCAAGAAAGTTACACCGTGAACCTTTTAAATGAATTATAAATGTCCGGGAAATATATATGGCATATTTTGTTCTCTGCAGAGGAAAGTTTTCAAAAGTATGTTATTATTATGATTCCGTTTTTCATTTATCTTTCAAACTACAAAACATTTATTTTCATGGCTCCAGTGAAAATGACTTACCTCATTGTATTATCAGGATGTTTCTCTTGCGCTCGGTCCAAGTAATTTTACAAGAGTCTGGACTGCTGACCATTCGTGTAAAGTTTTAATCGTTTGGCCTTTTATAGACATTCCAACAGGTGTCCAGGAGATTAAAGAAAGCTGGACACTTCATTAAGATGCTCAAAAGCTAGCATCTGTATCAGTGCATTTTTGAGAACAATATGTAACAATTTCCACACCTGGCTGTAATGCGCTGATGACTGTGTGAACTCTACGTTTTTATAAAAAAAAGCCAGAGATATGCTAGAACAATTAATTAAGTAAAAAAGAGAACTAGTTAATTTTAAACGGTTTGCAGTGGGTCCAAAGTTATTCCAGACTTGCCTTATACTTTCCGAGCATCCTAATTATTCACCGCAATTAGTTTATAAGTGGTTTTGCAATTCCCAGAGAAGTGCACTTCCTGATTATAGGACAGTAAAGCTCTTTCTAATTAGGTACAGACAGCACACAACTGACTTACTTTGACCTCAAGAGCTGCTTATGCAATATATCGGTACTGGGGAAAGACACATTTTGCACAAATACATGGAAAAATTTTGGGAACGGGCCTTTAAATTCATTTTTTTTGCAGTTTGTTGAAGTACAATGTGTGTTATTATACTTCAACTTTTCAAATTTACATCATAAACTACAGTGCAACAGTTTTCTTTTGCATTCTACACTATACCATTAAATATGAAATAATTAGGTCAATTGTCTTGTATTTGCCATTTTATTTGAATGTACCAGCAGTGCCGGACGCCGTACCTCGTTGGCCTAGAGTGAGAACATCTTTATGTATGACTCATCTTTTTATGGGAATCATAACGCAATGGAAAATCAATGTCTTAAAACGCAGTAATGAGCTTTAACACATGACATAAGACAGACACGTTTCCCAACACAAACAACACATGTACGCCTGAAGACCTGACATCATGTAACCAGAGAACAGGGTTGACTTTATGAGACAGTGGGTAAAGAGTCAAGTGAAGAACAAAATTCTTGTTTTCCAAATTATAATTAGTTTTTTGGTGGGGGCAATTGGGAATCTGCTTCTCTCCAGGGAGATGTTATTGGTTTGACTGGAATATCCCACAGTATGGTATTAAACTAAACATGTATTTAATTGTATTATTAGTTACTGTGAGCGGACGCGCCTCTCCTCAGATTTGACACGTAACTTGGCTTATGTGGCATGATAGTAGATAGTTTAATACCATACTGTGGAACATGATTTAAAACAGCGAGTACAGAAGTGCCCAAACTTTTTTTTTTTTTTTTTATCAAGGGGGACATCTCAAAACATATTCGAAGTGGAGGGCCACAAAGCGGTGATCAATACAGTGCGGTGCTTTAAACACAGCTTTGACAGAGCCGCTGTTTAATAATAAGGCTTGAAACACATTTATTTAAGGTCTGTATCACACTGCAATGTGATGTTTGAGGTTACAGTGGTAGAAATACTTAAATTTGCTGTTAAAAGTACTGCTTTTGATCAATTGGGCAGTTCAGCAGGAGGCCTGAGGGCCAATAAAAACTGGTCTGAGGGCCACATTTGGCTCCCGGGCCATAGTTTGAACACCCCTGAGCTAGTGCAACATGTAGTCAAATACGTATTGGACCATTCACAAGAAAACCGGAGAATTAGCTTAGTTAAATTTTAAACTGATTTATCAAAAAGCATGTAAACCAAGGAACTGTAACTGAGGTGCCAAATCTCAAAGATCCCAATAACTAGGCCTGTCACGATAATATTTTTTTTAGCACTGGGATAAAACTGTTCTGACAGGTTTGAATTTCGTTGTCTAGCACACTCTGAGTTCTCTGTGCATGTAACTGTAGATCGTGACATTGTGACAGAAAGTGCCCTACTCTGTCTATGACGCTAGTAAATCCGTCATGCCTTATGTTTTCACACCGCTCCATTCACAAATACATGCCGACACATCCCAACCTGTTTCTCACCAAAGTCTGAGTTTAGCCTGAGGTGCGACGTCCACCGCTTCACTAGAGGTTGTGGAATGAGGTTTGTCTCTTCCCTGCCACAGACCCAGGGTTTGTTTGCTCAGGGCTGGGGATGATCTTGTAGTTCTCACCAAGTTAAACAAGTGGCCCGTTGCCAGGCCATGGAACCATTCACAGAGCGGCGTGGAGGTATTGACTCAGGACACACGGCTAAAAGCTAAAGGCCAAGTGTATTTACAATTGGAATAGTAGTCGTGCTGTGAACATGCTGCCGCTATCTGAGACATGTGGGCTGGTTTGGATTTGAATGTGGGATACAAAAATGTTGTTAAAGGTTTTTGGATTCTTGAATTGTGCAGCTAAAATGCATTGTGTGGAATAAGAATTTCAGGATTTTTTTTTTGTTCAGAAGGTTTTATTTATAAAAAAAAAAGGCGGTTACACGGATAACACTTTATAAAAAACTACACTTATGTCTTAATAAAGCATGAACAAGGCAAGGCAAGTTTATTTGTATAACACAATTTGTAGTGCTTTACAGAATAAGAAAGACGTATCAAAACAAATAATCCTCATGAAATTAACATTAAAGAGAAGAGTGCAGAATACAACCTTTCAGTCATATGTACAGCTAAACAGAACTAATTTGAGCCTGGATTTAAACATTGTCAAAGTAGAGGCCTGTCTCACATCTTCTGGAAGACTGTTCCAGGTTTTAACGGCATAAAACTGAAACGCTGATTCCCCATGTTTAGTCCTGACTCTGGGCACCAGCAGGAGGCCAGTCCCTGAAGTCCTCAGTGAGATGTGTGAGATGAGAAGTGTGAGATGCTTCGTATGGCACTAACATGTGGGAGATGTACTTTGGAGGCTTTGGAGAGACTTGTACACAAGCAGAGCTGCTTTAAAGTATATTCAAATTAATTCAAGAATTGTTCAGACTCGGTAACTACTAATTAATATCCTAACCCCTTAATTAAATAGTTACTGAGCCTAAATCATTCTTAATAAACCATTTTTTCTTATGCATTAAGTCTTAGTTCATGCTTTATTTTAGGTACGAGTTAGTGAAGTTATTATAAAGTATATGTATCTCTATTAATTTGTGGTTCTGGTGACAAATTTGACACTCCAGTATTGAATATAATCTCTACAATAACTAAGCTTGTCACAATAAAAACATTTTGAAGTATTTATTGTGACAGGCTTTGAAAGAACAAAACCCACCTCTAGTCCTTTGTCAAAACAATTAGTTTGACCCAGTGCATTTGCATAGATACCTAAATGGGAAGTTTTTAGCACCTAGCTCAGCATTAGCATCTTAATGGCAAAGTGTGATAACAGTTTTCCTTTTGGGCTTTTCGTAGGCAACACCAGAGAGTGGTTGGGCATCATGGAGACCACAGCTCCCACAGCCACAGAGAAGAAGGAGTGTAAGACCTCAGCGCTGGATGGAAGCAGCTTCTCCGAGCTCCCAAAGAAACCATCGCCAACCACACTTAACAGAGGTAAGCTAGTTTGTAATTCCACTTTCCATTGGTATATTCGACTATAGTACAAAAACACTCAAAATAATCAACCATCTCCAAGCCATGTCCCAGCACAGACCACAAATTGAACAAATGTTATCAAATATTAGCTCAAATTTTTCTTGATTTGAGTTTCTTTGACCTCTCAGGTAAAAATATACAAATGGAATAAGCCTTTTAATGCTCATAATTATTTTTTTTTAATCGTTTGATCATTTTAATATCATCTATGTATCTATCACTCCATAGATAAATTTCTCATGCAGTTTTCCTATTTGCTTTTTGCTAAATCTACGCACTTTAAGCCAATTAGCGTTGGAGTAACTAACATCTCTGATAAGACTAGTTCAATAAAACAAAACAAAACTATCTAAAACTATAATATCCAACATTTATTGCTGTTTTCTGAAAATAGAAGAATTACTGGAAAAATATAATGTCTCCTAGTGTAGGTGTACTTGGTTTGTACACATTCGTAGTCTTAGCATGTCTGTTGGTTCTGTTATTTCTTACTAAAGCTGTTGACTGTGCAGGCTCCACTTCATCTACAGGCTCCACACATGTGAATCTGGGTGGCACATAAAAAGAGTTAGGCCCTGAGATGGGGGCTCGTACATGTCAGAGAATGTCTGATGAAAAAATGCTGTAATGAGGCCGAAGGACCTTGTTCTCACCTCCCGAGTGTAAATTTCATGAATTACTAAAAAAGCCAGTGGACGACATGGCGTATCAGAGGCCGCACGGAAAGAGCTAGCTGGGAGGGAGGGGGGGAATCGCACTTTTGAAATGCTAACAAGACGTCATCTGACATTGTGGCATTAGCAGTGCTCGCGCTTAATGATGGGCTTGGTGGCCTGCCACAAGAGGAGCCGCGAGTATTAATTGTTTAGGGATGCGGGCGAGAAAGTAGGACGTTTGTGTTTGGCCTGACTGGCAGGACTACAAAGAATATACAAGTTCCTCCAAACCAGAAAGAGAAGAAAATATTGCACTTGCCACCATCTTGAATAATTGATCCATTTACACACTTCTGACCATTGTGTGTCCTGTTGGCTGGGAGCTGTAACGGTAACCTTGTGCTCAGTGGGTGCTGGGTGGGTGCTGGGTGAGCGCTCCATAAAGGCCTTGTAATTAAAAGATGAGAGCTCATGTTTTTGTAAGTGAATGTGTGATGAAAACTCCTTCTAACGAGGTTATGAATTACTAACGGAGACTGGTGGACACCACAGCCCCTCCGGATCGCTGCCTTGGCGTCGTGCGCAAGGTCCACCACAGGAGCGTACTCCACTGGTGTTAGAGATTAATGAAGGGCTTGGTGGCCTGCCATTGAAAGACCACTATTCCACCCAAGGGAGTCTAAAGTAGGACATAAGCACAGCGTTAAGTTTAAGATCAGGCTTTGTTTTTCTCTTAGATTCTTCCCTCTTTGACTTGGGAACATTAGTATGCATGCAGAAATGTGGGGCGCCCCTGAATAAATCTTGGTGATATTTGTTTTGGAATATATCATGCCAAGTCCTGCAAAGGCCACTTGTAATCTTCCAACTTGGAAAGTAGAATCAACAAAGGACAATAGTGTTTGTTAGGCAGAAATGTCCTAAAAACAAACTTAATTGGATGAACCAGCTACATATGATGGATACGGCAACTATTTCACAGTAGTTCCTCACTTATACCCTTAAATTCTTGAACTTAGAAAGACTTTAATGCCATTGAGATACACAAGTATACTCATTCTAGTATTTGCATGCGAATAATCTTGACCTAATGTTATTGCTTTGCCTAGAATGTTCTGCAGTTTGGCATTAACCCTATCTATCTCCATGGATACAAGCGGGCTAAGTTACAGGTCAGATCGGTAACGATGCGAGCCCATGCAATAAGAGAGTGGATTTTTTTTTGCATATTTCTTCAAATGCAATGCTATGGAACATTCAACCAAAGCTGTAACATTTCCATGGAGACACACAAAACACACCAGAAAAAGTTACATAGTGCATCATTGGCAAAAATCGGTGTAAAAAAGCATGTGCTACTGGTATTTGGTGCAAAAAGTACTAAATAAACACATCTGACAGTAGGTAAATGAAAGAAAAATTAACATTCAAAACGTAACATTCTGAAACCCAAAAAACAGCTTGTAACTTGTGCACGTACACTTAGAGTGCAGTAAGTACATGTGAATGTACTTCAAATGAAATAACTACTGTCTAAAATTCAACAAATAGTTAATGAAGTCAGTGTAGGAAGAAACCTCATAAAAAGTTAGCCCTTCAAATGAGGGCTTTGTTGTTCAAACCCAAAAACCCGTAAAAAGACAATAGAGTAATTTAAGCCGAAACATCCTGAGAACATCTTGTCCGACTCAATCCGATGTGTCAGCTGGCTACGGACTCCATAACTTTTTCCCCCTCCTTCCAAAAACACATGCCTTTTTGAACTCCCATCTGCGAGTAAGTGGATAGCAAAAGGTATAGTGCAATGTGGGTGCAAACGGTATAGGTCCCCTGTCATGCGATAGTATTCTCGAGGTCTCGTTAATGGTTTTAAATGGGTGATGGCGTTTTGTCTGACAGCCTGCATCTGTCTCAAAGCAAGGCAAAAAAAAAAAAAAAAAAAAAAAATCGTCCACCATGCTTGCCCTTTTGCAACCAGACTCCGAGCCCGAGGATTTACGAGTCTGTGCCTGGCATGTGCTTTACCATGTCGGCTAACATGTGTCGAGATTAGCTACCCACCCCCACCCGTACCTTGGTAGTAAAACATCTCGCCATTTCTAACGCGTGATGGATGCAACTCCTCGCACTCCCAACAACTGCTATGTAAATTCCAGCAGTCAAAACGAGACACTTTTACCAAACCTGCCATCTTGTTTTTGTTTTACGGTCCTTATTATATTCAAAGAAGAAACTTTACACTATTTTTCCATCATCGCTCATTTTGCCTGTTGACCGTACTAGGCCAGTGGAGCAGACAGACTTGATTATTTAACTTTAAGGAGGCCAGTCCACAGTTTGTGAACTTCGGTGACAGAGGCTGATGTTGAGCATAAGAAACACATTGTCTGCAGATATTCATGCGGAGCTTTGATTTATCTACGAGAAGGCACCGTAAGGAATCCCCCCTCACCTTTGTCAACATTTGCCGTGCTTGCTTTGCGCTTAAGCAAAAGAAGTTGGATTAGGCTTTAAATCAATTCGGCTACTACTTGAGAGGAGTAAAAAAAAAAAGGCTGTCAACATATAGATCAAGCTTTCTCAAACCTTTCACGAAATGTCTTAAAATAGTTTGTTTTTTTGGAAGTCCATTACAGCTGCAGGTTGCTAGATGAAACAAAAAGTCCCTAAACTAGATTAGGATTAGGAATTATGTTATGGATAAAGCAAGATAGATAAAGTAAGACAAGTCCAGTACTATCTCCAATCTGATGATGAACTAATCTAGGTTGATACAAGGACTAAACCAAGCAGTAATCATATCTGAACCAGGTCTAAAAAAGATCTAAACCTTTATTAAACTAGATAAGGTGAAAAGTCAACGACAAGCTTTCTAAAATCTATTTTAACCCCCTATTGTCTACACCAGGACTAAACATCTCTAAACTCGATAGTCTTAAGCCAAGTAAATATTAAGAAACTACAACAGATCTGTAAACCCAAATAGATGTACCACCAGTGTTCCCCACCCCACATCTTGAGAATCACAGCTGCAGATAGATAGCATAGAAAAGTCCCCTGTAATTACTCTTGTTGGGACTTTCGATAAGAAGGGTGTGTTAATCATGCCCCGTCAAGGCTGGGTCTGAAAGCCTATACGGGGGTCTGCGCACCGGCCACTGGGTCCTTTCTCTTGAGGGTGCTCTGGAACGGGTCATGCCCCCTTCCCCGGCAGAGAAAAATGTCCCGGAGAAAAATAGTTAAAAAAAAAAAAAAAGGACTACCCTCTACCCACCACCATCACCCTCCCCGTATCCAAAGGCCTACTCCAAAGGGACAGCCACTAATCTTCCTGAGAAAGAGATTTCCTTTGCCTTTCTTTTCTCTTTCTGTGGGCCTAAATGAGGCTCTTACGCCGCCGTGGTTCTTTCAAGCCGAGTGGGATGTGGAAGGGGAGATTGGGGAGGGGCGGTTGTTGGGGGCCGGAGAGAGAGGGGAGGGTGGGTGGTTTGGCCCGGGTTATGCAGTGATGACCGCATTCAAGCCAAGACCTCCTTCGCCCTCTTCTTTTTTAGAGCTTAACTCCTTGCCCTGGACTCTTAGTTTAAAGACCCAGAGAATTCTTTGCCCTGATGGTTGGAGTGTTGTACTCAGCAGGTCGGCAGAAGGAGACAATGTGAAAAAACAGAAAGGATTTGATTGAGAGCGGTGGGGTTAAAATGGTTAAAATGATTAGCGAAACAATACCTAATAACTTTTCAGTGATGCAGGTTTCTTCTTAACCAATCCTCAAAGAATGTAAGTAGTCAGAGATAACCAAACAATGTGAGAAATTAAGGTGTAATGTAACTTTCTGGAGGAGGAACATCACTTGCACGAGTCTATGGAATTATTAAGTTAAACCCATCCATGGAGATAGAGGCCTTATTCCATACTATGGAAGATTATAGTAAAAGGAACAGTATTTGGATGGAAACAAGCAGTTAGAGGCCCTCTTCCATGCCAAATAAGAGTTAGGTTTGTGGAGATGCAAGCCCACTCATAGTAAGGACACGTGTTTCTCAGTAAAATGCAAACAATAATAAAAAAAATACAAACTTTTGTTATGTGCCCTATTTCAAGAACCAGTGGATTGTCTTACTTCACTTTCAAGAAACACCTCCCTGGCCTCTAAATCCACCAAACATGCCATGGATTTCACTTTGAACGCCCCAAAGTCCGAGATGAAAAGAAATGAGCTCTATCAGGTGTCATCTACTGTAACATTTTGTAACAGCACATCAATAATGCTTTTCCGGATACTTGAGAAGACCTGCCAGCAACAAGCTTACAGTAAGGGCCTATTGACCAGAGCCTAAAGTGTTTGTTTTACTGTCAGGGTCTATAGCAGCATGCTAGCAGGAACCAGGAACTGTCCTTATCCACGTGGGCGGCCACCGAGGGATATAGTTTCTGTCCCGGAATGAATTTCAATTTATGGACTTTTTTGGTAAAATGTTGCTTTTTGATATTCTCATTACAGTTGAGAGTGGACATCTCACAATTACGTTGTCTGCTAAAGTTCAGTGATTCATGTTGTTGAGCCCCATGCGGAATTGCGGTAGCTAGGTCTGGATTAACGTTGTTACGAGCAGAGTGAGTCAGCTAAATGCTTTAATGCGTAAACACTGTGTCATGCTACTCGCTATTGCTCTCTACCCAACCATTAATAGCACACGCAGGTGGTCTTTTACTGTTTAAGGTGCTGTACCTGATTTGTACTGTCTTAAAACATGAAAAACATCTTAATAGTTTGCAGTCCAAAGTTACTCACTAACCTTATGCATTCTGAGCATCCTAATTATTCACTGTGATGAGTTTATAAGCTTCTTTCACAACTTTCAGAGGCCAAAAGCTAACAACAACTAGCGTGCTAATGCATACTTCCTGATAATCGGACAATAAAACGCTTTCTAATAAGCTACAGACCGTATGCAGCTGACTTATTTTAACTTATTTTAACTTCAAGAGCTGCTTATACAATATATCTGTACTGGAGCAAGACACATTTAGCTCAAATATGGGAAAAAATGGGCACAGTTTTTAACATGTGATTGGTACAAAAAACATGATTCAACTTTTGGATTTGTTTTTGTGCAATTCAAGCCTCTTCCAGAACTCCACGAAACGGGAAGTGGTTTCCCCGACTCCTCTTGTGTGTTTTTGTACAATTTACAAAAGAAGAAACCCGAACTAAAAACCTCAACAGTCCAAAGAACCATTTGAAACAGGCCCTCTAAATTTAACAAGACCAACAAAAGAGAAATGTTTACTCAACAGCGAATCACAAAGGCCCATGTTCCGATTGTGTTCTTGCATGTAGCATGAACCGACGCCTGACGAGACAACCTGACGCATGCCTCTTATGTGGTCTGTAGACATAAATCAGACAGCATTGAAAAGACCTTCCAGAAATTACTCCTCTTCTTTCCCGTTCTTCAAAGAGTCTCGAAAGCGCCGTGGTATGCTTTGGGCACTGTCTGCAAATATAAATTTCCCCCCTCCGTACCAGAGGCGATTCTCTTCATGCAGGCCAAAGACAACACGTTACATTCCTGGCAGTTTACAAGCACTGGGAGAGGGGGCAATGTATGGATGCTTTAGGGGATTAAGCGGCAGCCGGCTCTCCCTTCTCAGAGACGCACACTCTGCCTTCGTCCCCTCCAAAGCAGAAAGCTCTCTCCCAGCGTGCGCGGTGTAATCCGTGCTCCGGCTTCTGAGGCCACTTCCTGTCCTGTTGTGTTTGCGAGGCGGATGGGAATGGGACCAATAAGGTGCCAAGTCAAGGTCACGGTAGCATTTCGGTTGTTGTTTCAAGTAATCGATTTTCAGCATGTTTTCAGCTTTGTGAGATGCTAAGAGGTAAAGAACTCTCTCAAGATGATCATGTTAAGTCTTTTCCTAATTTCTGAAGGATGTTTTATGTGGTACAATGTGGTATGATAAAGCAAATGATGGAAAATGGTAAATGCAAAAACAAGTGGTTGGCATGATTGTCACTTGCCATAAAAAATAGCTTCAAAACTAAAAATGCTTAAAATTTCAGATAAAAAAACAAACTTTAAAACAACATTTAATAAAGACACAGCCCGAAAACATTTTTTTTGGGGGGGGTAACGTTTATTTCCCATACTGTCTACTTGCATACTGGTTTTATGCTCTTATACAAGACACTTGACCCACCTATGTCTGAGTATGCCCAACTGACTCAAATTATACCATTATAATATTTATTGTTTAAACTCAATTTTATCAACCGACATTTTATTTCACTCCAGAAACGACAAAGCAAACTTTTTTCTCAAAAACACACTATAGATGTCTGACATATTACCTATCACTGACCTGGTGTAACCTCAAGTCGGGCCTAACCTAAATTGTCTGCCCGGCTCAGCTACTTTCAGTGCGCTAATGTTAGCCCTAACACTCACAGTTCAAGTGAACCAAAATAAACGTCGGAGGAGTTTAGACTGGTAAAACAAAAATGTGTGCTAGCTGTAAACACGGGCGGGAGGCGCTTGTGTAAACAGGCCACGGTTCCTACGGTCGAGTTGGTCTGCAGGCGGACAGTTTGCGGTCAGGCACTTCCGGTTCTCCCTCTCCGCTGCCTTCGCCCCCCGAGCCCCCCCTCACCTCCCTCCAGGCACAGCTGTGGTCCGTCCTGGGAGGAATAAAGGGCCGCTGGAGGGAAAGGCATCAATCGCAGAACAGCACGGGGCAAAGCCATAGAAGTCACCCGCGATGAGGAGGCCGCGTCTGCAGCTTCTCACACAATATACACCATCTACATCAACAAATAGAGCCCTAGTTTAGAGAGAGGCCTGCATGTCACTGAATGAGGAACTAGGCCAAGTTACACTTTGACATTTCCAAGCTCTACAAGTATTGTTGTTTTTTTAACCCTCTATCACACTTTTTGACTTTTGTTTCTTGCTTAACTTCTTCATTTTTATGCAAACGATCTGATTTTTGAGTGACATTTCTTTCAGTATTTTAACCTTTTCCCAGCAGTTTTTAAATTTTAGCCTATTCTAACGCATGCTAGTGAAAATACTCCCTTTGTGGGATCTTGAGCACAAAAATAAACTTAAGATCTATACATTTTTAAAACCTCTGGCTTCAAATTAGTGTTCTGACATATTTTTTGGATGATGGTGTTGTCTTACCTTCTATGGTCAGCAGCAGAAATGTATGTATTTCCCCACTGACTTCCATTATAATCACTATGGTTCAACCTACCATCATAGAGAGTATAAAGCATGCAATATCTGTATTTCTATATGTTCAAATTAGTTTCCGGGCATAATTTTTGAATGATGAAGTAATTTTTACCATGCATCTAATTTTGCATTGCGTGGACATTGGCACTAGCTCCTCCCCTCAAGCCTCCATGACATCAGGTGTATGTGACTGAGCGAGTGTTTGTGGAGCTACATGAGTTCCAGAGTGAACAGTGAAAGACAATATTTGACTTTTACACCATGTATTTGTAAGAATAGCAGAGACACAGTATCAGTTACATAAGTCCCAAACCCGCTCATTCAGACACTACTACATGGAAAATCTCATACTTTTTCATTATGTCAAAAAAAAATTACAGGTTTGTTTGGGTAGGTGTGTTGCTCTGGAATCAGTGTCTAGGAAGCGCTGAAGATTTTTTTTGTTAACTAGTTTTTGATGAGTAATTTTAAGATCTAGATGCACATGCAGGGCCAACAACAGCAGCATGAAATGTATGATCAGAAATACAAACAGCCGAAGTCATGGATTATAACATAAAAATGTTTAAGGTCTAAAGGCAGTCATACCTCATTGTCAGTCTCATTTTATCTCACTAGATTAGAAGGATTGGGCATGCGGGCAGCAGCAGTGGCTCTAGCACATCTAGTCATTGTGTCTTTAGGCAAGGCACTTAACCCACATTTACTAGTATAAATATGGTGTATAAATGATTGGTGGTGGTCTTTATTATTCATGATACTAACTCACCTACGTTTCACATTCGTAGGCTCTGCTAAGCTCTGTATATTATACCATTCTATTTAACCAATGTGCTATACAATGTTGAGCTCAGAATGGCAACTTCGTGGTCTTATGCAACCAAATATCTTTTTGTCAGGTACATATCATGGTTTCCCACCTGTCTGAGATCCCTTTTTAGTCCAAGCAACTATGGTTCAGAAAGGCAGCTGTAACAACACAACATTTTATAGTGGAATCTTTCTAATGAAAAGCCCAGACGTATTTGTCCAACCTCAATTGCTTATGTTTCGGATCATGTATGTTGGTTTGAGCCCAATGGGGTTTGCATGGGTTTTGCTCATTGTACCGCACAATATACCAACCTGGTTTAGTTTTTCCACCTTCTTTTACTTAACAAACTCCGGGTGTGTTTAAAATTGTTAGCTCGCCCTCTGCACATCAGGTGTTATGTATGTAGGCCTGTGCTCCGGGGCTCCACCTTCTGTGATTAGGCTAATTGCTAAATGCTAACAGAGACGGGAGTCTTGGAGATCAGCGACGGTGAAACGTTAGACCTGTAATTACAAGAAGCAGCGGTTCCCTCAGGACGAATTCCACTCACGGCAAAAAACTAAAAGGGAAAAAAAAAATCAATTTCCTCTTGTTGCATTCTTACAATTACAGCAGGCATTAATTGCACAGCCATTCTTTGTCCAGGGGCTTAGCCTGCTGCACAGGCCGAGACACAACACACCTTACTTTTGTGCTGCCAAGTGAAAGTAACAAAGGCTTGACTTAGAAAAAGAATGTGTTTTATGCTCCAGGCTGAGTTAGCATACCGTTACCGTTTGTTTAGCATAACATATACATTGAATAGGTTGTTGGCTGGGATAACATTAAAATATACAATGAAAACTATAAGAAAACTCAAGGAGCGCTATGTAACTTTTCCACCTGCTGTTCTCCATTGTGACGTTAGTGCTTTTCCTGTAATGTTACACACTTGTATTGAACATAACCATCTTGCATTTAATCAATCATGGTGTTTTTATTACTCAAACATATAATGAAAAGATCCATGGATGTAACTTGGCGTGGTGGCGTCTCCATGGAGGTATATTGAATGCTATGCTGTTGAACATTCCAGGCAAAGTAAGTAGTGCATATTTAAGTACTGGCATTTTACATTTGTCACTTGCTACTCATACAAACATACACAGAAACACTTGAGTTTATGTCCATGCTAAGAGGTAGGAGGCTAACCACTCTGCCAAATTATGGAAAACTATTGAAACTGCTATCATTTTCCAAAGCCGTTAGCCCAGACTTCTCAGTGTTAAAAAAGCCCTGTCCGAGGCGTATATTTCATGTTTGGGTTACTTTGAAGAAATCCAAGATCCTCAGACATCCTGTTTTTTTGAAACCAACCGGGACATTCTTTTTTACCAGAGGAAAAGAAAAAAAGTTCCCTGCCAACCTCAGCAAGGGATACCACTCAATCATGCTCCTGTACCCAGCTGTTACAGAGTGCCTGCCTTTATTCCTGCTTCTCCTGGCATATTTCTTGCAGCTGTATGATGAATGACATTACAAATCAGTTTTCCATATGGCAGCATTTTGTTTGCTTTTTTTTTTTTTTTACCAGTCACCGTGACAACCGTACAGGGGCCCTATGACCGGCTTTTCGGTGATTATAGTGCGGTGGAACTAATATTTGAGTGGTCCCCAAGCTCTTTCTCACAAGGAAGACAATACTGTAGGCGTACTGTACCTGGGTGAAAAATGTTTGTGGAGTTTGACATATAGTGATGAATGGCGTCGAGCAATGAGGCAATACTTAACTATACTACTGCTTGTACTACTACTACTACTACTACTACAATAACGATACAATAAAAACTACTGTGACTACTACATACTGTACTATATTCTACTATATGTTTCTATGCTAATGAAACATGATTTACCTTGCCTCTTTACAAATGAATTACAAGTTATAATGAAACAGCTACTTCTAAATATGAAGTTTCTTTACATAATTATGCCAAGAACTTTTATATCTGGCTGCTATTTTGCTATTTTAAGTTCAAAAAGTAGTACTCCTACTCTGATGTTTTTTTATAAGCACATTTCACAACTTTTTAAAAGTTTTTTGAGTTTCGCCATTACCGTAATACTAATAACAACTAGCGCACTAGCCTTACTTCCTGTTTCGCGGACAATAAAAATGCTTTACAATTAGCTGTTTCATTCTGATCCGAAGAGTTTTTGTAAGATATCTGAATGAAAAGAAATGTTTACTTTATCACATGAAAAAATCTGCCTTTTTAAGTAAACCTACTCCACGTAATTAACACTGCAATGCTATGCTATCTACCACATTTGCGTCAAGGGTCACCTCCTTATCTTCTAGAAGGCATCGGTTTCATATGTGAAAAGGGGAATGAGGGTGAATGAAAGCTAGTGTACATTAGCCTAGCGTGTAAGCCCACCACGTTTTGTTTGCCAGGTGATTTCCCCTTAACCGTGCGAGCTAAGCCGAAGAATTCCTGGCTCGGGCTTCAAAGAGCATGCAGTGGGGTCAAACCCTGACAGCAGCAGATACAGACATGTTCAAGTCTGGCGAGGCGTTTCAAAATGCCCAACACCTTGACCAGCGTCGTCATGCTTTAGGTTTCTCTGGCAAAACTTAGAAGCAAACTGGATATCAACATTAATGTACAAGTTAAGTGTGGAAGCTACATTAGCTACAAAGAATAAAAAAATGGTTTAGATTAAAAGCCCCGTACTGATTATTTTTCATGTTTTTGAGCAACATTTTTTTTGCCCTAGTACGGATATATTGCATAAGCAGCTCAAGAGTCCAAAATAAGTCCATTGTGTGGTCTCTGAATCTAATTATAAAGCGTTTTTATTGTCCGATAAGCGTTTTTATTGTCCGATAAGTGCACTGTTAGCATGCTAGATGTTGTTAGCTTTACTGTCACGGCAAAACCTTTGAGCTATACCAAAACTAACCACTAGTAGGCCATTATTATTATTTTGCAGAATGTCATGATACTGTTTGTAACCATTATGTCCAGTTGTTTCTTTGTATCCATCTTATTGCGTTAGCTAAGACTGATGTTTTGACCTCTTGACCCCGATGACCCCAGTTTTCATAGTGTTTGTTTTTATGTTCTTGCGACACTTTTGCTAGCGCTAGTGCATCTTTAGCTGTAAGCATGTTGGACAAGCGCGGTCCACATTCCCCGAGCTCTGACAGCCCAGGTTCAAACTGCTTAAGTGCTCAAGGTGCTGTAAATCCTCTTTATTCAGCAGAGTTGTGGTCTTAGAGCAAATGTAGGCCCGTCTGAAATTCCCACAGAACAAAGCGGGAGGGGGCCAGGGGTTGAGGGTACTCAGCAGAAGAGGGGGTATTGTTTACATATCAAGACGCTTCCTCTAACTCCCAGGAAAAGCAGTAATTTGCCCCGCAAGGTTTTACTGTTTAATTTCTCCATTGTGCTGAGGGATAACCCCTTAATTATAGGGGAGGAAGTAGGCCTAAGCCCCGGACAGAGGGCCAGCGCACACAGAGAGCCCTGGAGAGTTTAGGACCCCACTTCACTGCAGCCAAGTCTGACAAAGTTTATGTGGTGTTTCTGTGGCAGCTACAAAAATGAAATCTTTTACATAGCTTTTAAGCAGAGAGCCTTAAATGTGGGCATATTTCTTCTTTTATCGCTATAGGCTAATAATGTGCTTTACTTTCCATAGCAAGCAAGCGCTCCACATGTTCAAAGTGCTGTTGCGAGTTCTGGTTTCACCCACACTCACTTAACGTGGCTATTTTACTTGTTCATTAGCACTAGCAGGGTGTCTGGCCACTTGCCAATTAGTCGTCCATTGCAGCTAATATTTCCTTCCTTAAGGCCAGACTAGCTTCACCGGGGGAGACTTGCAGGCGTCTGGATAACGGAGATGGGGGGTTGTATTGGCAAAGTCTCCTTAACCCACCTTTGCACACTGGCCATCATTTTAAAATCCCCTGTAAACGGTTGATGCCAAAATGTATCATGCTAGCTCAGGTAATTAACAAGCAGACTGGATACTTTAGCGTGGCTAGCCAAAACGACAGACATGCGCAAATATTGACCCAAGTTATAAATGTTCCAAGGTGTATGTATGGCCAAATATATGGATACGGCAAAGCGATCTATCAACAGGTCGTTAGCTTGTATATTCAGGCTGAAGTTAAGTGTTGACGGACAGAAGTGAAATGACAAGTGGACTAAGTGTAATAGCAGGTCATTTGTTTATTTGTGGGGTAAAAAGATGGCTGCCAATGCTATCTCCCATACAAGGCTAGCATTTTGATACTTCAGTTTTGGTTACAGAAAGTTTTGGGAAATTATGTCTATATCTTATGTTATTTTCAGGTAGGCTATACTTTAATTGTCTATTCTTTTTAAACGTAAGGCCTTTTTTCTGTAATATTTTGGTTGCAAAGATGGCCTGTATTTGTAGCCTACCTAGCTAGTACCAAGACTGGCCTATTGGTGCTTATAGTTTTCTGTTATTGCTGAGTAAAAACTATTTCAAGAAGCAGCCTAGCCTAATTTATACCGAAATAAACATTCAACACTTTTTTTCTACCACCACTGGAAGTTTGCCTCATTTGTTGTTGTATTGTCAGAACATGGACTAAGGCTGTTTTTACAGGTGCACGTTAGCTTAACACTAGCTTGCTTGTTTTGTGAAATGGCCCTTGTGTTAGCCGCGTGCTGTTTAGTTAGCTTGTGCAGCTTGTCACAGACCTAGACATTGTAATTGCCCCTGAACCTGCCTGAGAAAAGGGCAGTTGAAGTCATGATAATAGAACATTTCATTTTCTCAAACTACCGCGGGCTACATTCAGTCATGAATATGAATGGAAGGCTAACGTTGCAGTGTTTTCCATTAATGGTAACAGTTTAGCTATAAAGTTGTTGCTCATTGGGAACTTGATACACAGCCACACTTAAAACTTGGAAAAATGTATGAACGTCCTCTTAAAAAAAAAAAAAGTTCCATATTAAAAAGAATACTGCTGACAGTTAGGGTCGACATTTTACAGGCCTGAATAACTTACTAGAGGATTAATTATAAAATTTGGCTCCAGGAGGCTATGTTTTATTATTTTTCTGAGTCATATGCTCTCATTAAAATGTTTAACAGCACAAGCATCCCGCTGTGCTAGTGTGTATTTATTTAAGTTTATTTAATGTTGAAGTCTAAATCACAGAGGGCTGTTTTTCATGCAGACATGCACTTTGTCTGCGGCACATGCCATTGCTATTCTTTCTACTTTGAAAGACCAGACAGCATTCTAGCCAAAATGTATAAGGGCAAATAATTCCTTTATTTATATTGTACATGAGGAGTTATTAATGATGTAGCCAATGTTTAACAAATGCTATTGCTAGCCTGTAATTTCATGGAAATTTTCCACAGTAAGCCGCTATTTTTCGGTTAGTTTTACAGCATAGTGTATTGTTAACATGCCAAATGGCCAAATACATATGTTAAAAAACAAAGCAAAACATGAAACTTAACGTAGAATAACAAGGTGTGCATCTGCATTCTACATGTGCAATGTGAACTCCAATTTGCCTTTTACTCACTCACACTCGTACATGCAATTTTAAACTCAGCTTAAACAACTCCGTCAATTCTAACTAGCACAACATATTTCCTCACTGGACATAATTCTACCTCTGTTTTGCTCTCCGTACCACCGAGTTACCAGCACCATTAGCCCGTCATAACACGGCACATATAACCCCAAGTGATCCCAGGCCTGAGAGGAGCCACTGTCCCTTGGGTTTTCTGGTCCACGGTCTAGGGTGATGGGTACCACATGTAAGCAGAGCCAACCGCCGGAGCTAATACAAGCTGACAAGTGGCGGTCCGGCAGGGGCAGATCGGATAGCCGAGACTGAACTATCGCTATGGAAACAGAGGCCTTTTTCACTATAGGGCCTAATGCCTAGTGGTTTTCTTTAAATAGAGGCTTTGTAGGGGAGAAATAGCCTACTCACAAGCTCCACTCCTGTCTGGCGGTATGCACATATGGCTCTACGAAAGCTTGGCTAATCTGTGTATTGACATAGCAGCAGTCTGTTTTACAAGGACAATGTGAATGGGAAATAGAGCAGTAAGTCTGAGTAAAATATAGACTGGTATTAAAGGCAGTGCAACTGGTGCAATAGTATAAGTTCCTATATCAAAAATTTGGATTATTTGAACAGTCAAACCATTTATTTTTGTTCAGTATAGCGTCAAGCTAGTGTATCTTTTGTGTCAATGAAAAACCAAAGTGGAGGTTCCTCACGCAATCCCAGAAGAAAGTTGTGAATTATGGGAACGTGCTATTTATATATAATGATTTGGACTGAAAAGCACTGAATAAGTTTAATTTATTATATTTTAGTTTTATGTTACAGTTATTATAATATGGATGAGAAACTATAGCCTCTTTATGTTATTCTAACTGACAATTACTGGTCAGAACCTTTCCCCTTAAAATCATCACCATCTCTCCAGCATGGGTGGGTCCTGCTAACATATTCTTATTGTGGTGAAGTGGATAAATCTAAAAACCGCTAAAATCATAACTGCCTTTCCAGATCTGTGATTGATTCCCCATCTCCCAAACCACACCGACTCCACATGGCGACCCCTTAGCGCTTTATAAAGAACAAGAGCTAGCATACCAAAGACAGTGGCAAATACATATGGCAGCCTTTCTCCCATCGAAGAAACATGGATCTGTTGATGAATATCTCGACTGCGCCACATGTGGGTCATTACCAAGACCCAGGCGGGGATGGTTAGGCTTTCAGTGTGCACTCTTTAAGATTATAGCTTTGAAAGGAACGGCTTTCTAATCAAGACCTTAAAAAAACAACGCCTAGAGTCAGAGCATTCAAATCCAGATGTTGTTTGTTGCGTTTCTCCAAATCAGACTCTAAACGAATAATCCTGTTTGTTTAGTATAAAATTGTCCGTTGGGAATTCCTTACGGGAGATTTTGTCGTTTTCACTCGATGGAACAAACCGTGAAGTCAATTTTCGTTTCTTGTACAAAGACTTTAACTCGGATTTGCTGTGGAGCCATGAGCTTGGACTGGTTCCACCTTCTAATTGCTTCACTATGTCGCAGCCTGACGGAGCCATTGCAGAGGGTGCAGATAGCATATGGGACCAGCTAGCTTACTTTCAGATGTCTTATTTTAGCCTCCCCCCAAAAAACATCAGGGTTCGATGAAATCCCCACTCTTATCGCCGACTAAGAAATACTTAACTGACAGTCTCTTCAATTTGTTCCCCAAATGTTTCATTTAGTGTGTTGATGGAAGCGCTCTGGCAGTCATTCAGTCTAGACCAGGGCCCGATGACAGGCCACGACGCAGGGCTCTACAACTAGGGTCAACAAACACACAGCTTCTATGTACAGTAAGGCCTCGTAATGAGAATTCAGAAAGGAGGTAATTATATATACAGTGATGCAGCAGGATTGCAGTAGTCACGATGTGGAGAACCAGCTGAGAGGGCTTCCTTAAAGATAGGAATTTAGAAAAGCGAAGATTGTATAGTGCTTAAATACACTGTTATGATTTATGTCGTCATTCAGAAAGTCCAAAATATTATGTCATTCTAGTAGATTTAGCCCAGTGTTAGTTTAGGAACTAAAGTATGTAGCAAAGAAAAAACATGTGAAGTAACTGTATATTTTTTTTTTTAATGTTATATTAAAGTAGCCATCCTTTGCTTTGTTGCCAGTGCCGCAAACTCTTGGCATTCTCTCAATAATCTTTTTGCGCTAAAGTCACCTGAAATGGTTTTCACGCCAAGGGTCCAAAGCAGTGATCAAATCTAAAACACGATACAAGTTTATTTTGAGCTTATTTTTTGCTAACTGCATTCCATATGTCTTCATTCATAGTTTTGATGCCTTCCGCGAGAATTTACAATCTAAATAGTCTTGAATAAATAAAGAACAAAAATGAAAAAGCATGTCCAAACCTTTGCCTGGTAGTGTATATCTGTATCTCTATCTATTTGTATAATGGATTTCCAAGCTATTGGGTAACCTTTTGACCGATCGTTTGGCTTCAGAGACAGTATTTATCCAGACTTCAAACTGTAAATTACATTAGTTAGATTTTCTTATGTCCCAACCACTTTTTCCTACCATATTCATCAAACTGACTTGGTTTATTTTGGGTATATTAAGAATGAAGCATGACAGCTAACAAGAATGGTCTGTGTCTAGTGTTTCCCACCAGCAACTTATTGGGAAACGAATGTAGTATTTTTCAGTTGATACACTTCATTTAACAGGGCATCTGTCAATCTCATCAAACTACTTAAGTGTACTTGCTTTAAAACACTTTTGTCATCATGTATTTTACAGAACAGAGGCCCAGATCTCCGCAATCAGCCGACCAGTTTCGTGTTTCAGTGACCAGCTGAGTTTTTAGTCTTAATCACAACCTGCATTCTTTAGCGACATGTTCAAGTGCTCCATTGTGTCATTGTAATTCCTGTTTTGATTTGATGCAAACCTGATGCAGCCTCAGAACGTCTCAAGGCAATTTGGATTTTTTTTTTTTTTGGCAAGAGTTTTGAACTACTCAACCTATATTGTTACCACTTATTTAAGACCACTTTTTTTTTTTCTCTGGATAACTTTTATGTCACAGTTTAGGCAAATGCTAAAAGGCTTGTCATTTATGTGCCTCCACTAAGATAGATACGTTTAATGCCTTACTGCAGAATATTCCAGGCAAAACAAAAAAATATACATGGAGACAAGCAAATAGCAGACTCTAGGCCTCTCACGATAATTACTATATCGACTTATCGCTCAATATATGAAAGCTGTTTGGGGTAAGTATTTATCGTGTGTACAATTTCTTTGCACTTCTGGGAAATGTTTGGTTATTTTTTTGGCAATATGATAAGATTTAAACCATAAAAGATTTCTGAGTAACACAATGAGTTTCAATATTATCGTTTATCGTCTATATTCAGCAATATATCACACATCAAAATCGCCGAAATGTACATTGTGTATTTAACAATGCAGATATCGCTTTTACAGATGTCATTTGAACCAGAAAGTCAAGAAATGGGTTAGTCTTTAGTTTACCACAAATCTCAATGGGCCAAGTACCTATGTAAATTATAACGGAAGAAAATGGACATCAGGATAAAAATAGTTGAAGAAAAAGCACTACTGTAAGGAAAGGGAAACCACATTCATGAAAACACCTTCCAAAGTTAATAAAAAGTAAGTAGACTTCTGAGTGCACCTGGGGTAAAACGGATTCAACAATGGGTGCTACTGTTGAACGTGTGGCTGAAGTTGAGAATCTGAAAATGACTGAAAACATATTAAGAAAAAAAATGGAAAAATTCACACTGGATTCAAAGTCTAATGTGACGTGTGAAAATCATGGCGGTCGGGGCTGCTGTGGTTTGGTATGTGAAAGCTTTAAAAGTGCTTTTGTGGAACGGAAGTTGAGATTCTGCATTGCATATAGATTTTATGAGAGGAAAGGAGTGAAGTTTGGTACCCCTGATCAAGATCCTATAGCCCCAGATTGAAGTTCAAATGGCCATTGAGGCGCTATAAAGTAGGTGTCACAATACAAACGTTTTTAACTCCATCCATTTTCTTCACCCCAGACACGTCTTCCAGCTCCTCTGATGGGACCCCAAGGCGTTCCCAGGCCAGCCGAGAGACATAGTCCCTCTAGTGTGTCCTGGATCTTCCCTGGAACCTCCTCCTTCTCGTTTTGAATGTGATTTTGATATTCAGTCGTCAATTTTAATACCACAGAGATGACTACAAAAAAAAAAAACTACTACAGACTATTAAAAAAAGATTCAACTTTTTCCTGCTTATGTGTTTATTTAGTATTGATACTTCCTCAAATTACTTACTGTTATCTAGTTTGGATACTACTGTTAGTATCGATTAGTATCTGATTTTATGCTTTTGACATGATGCTATAAAATCTACCTTAATTCAAATATTGGACCAGTTTTGGAAAAGTGCAGTTGTTCTCAAAGTAGCTCTAGCGATTTTTCAAGTACCCATTTAAAACTGGACTGAACTAATCTTGAAAAATCTGACTAAAACTGCCGAGTACCACGGGAACCATCAGAAGAAGCCCACATACCACAGTTTGAGAACCATTGTCTTTGTATGATTTACTTACAGTACCACTAAAAGACCACATTCCACCTTACCTTTCTTGGTTATAATCCTCACTAAACCAAATCTCAAGAGACCAAAAAGTTCTCCTATCAAAGTTACTTCCTAATGATTGAACACCTCTTCATGCCGATATCCATAAAACTGCCGGTCAGATGTGGTCGCTGCTCCCACCAGGCCTCCCCTAGCGGTGACTCTCCCGTCAGGTGTCACGCGGGGGAAGCGGCCCCGTTGGCTAATTTTATCACACAATGCGTTGCGTCTGTCAGCGGCACCGAGGTGACAAACGATTGCTTTATCTTGAGGCCTGTTGTTTGTTGTTGCTGAGTAATGTCCTGGCCGATTTCTGTGGTCTCCCGAGCCCTCAGCTGCTCCTCTGTCAGCTGTCATGGCCGCCTTCACCACCAGGTCTTACACAATGGGGATATACGCTGGAGACATGGGTTGTGTACAAATAGAACAAGTACTGATGCTGCTTACCCTCGTAGGACTGACAACTTATACTACCATGGAAGCTATAGTATGGACAAGTTATTTCTAAGTTGGAAGTGCATTGGGACTGTGTGGTGGTATTATTCTAGTTCTTTTGACCTATGCAAAAATTCAGTCATAATTATTTGGATCATAATTTAAATCATTATTACTTAAAATGATTACTACTATACTGTCAATGTTAACCTATAGAGAAAGTGGGTTTTGATTGGTAGAATGTCAACTCAAGTTTACTTTTCATTTACAACATTTTTGTGACTGATCGAGCAATAATTGAAAAAATAATATTTGCAAATTCGATAAATTGCACAACTTTATCATGTTAGCAAGATAATTTTACCTTTATATTGTACAGATCTGTCCATGTCCCAAAAATGTATTATTCTTTTACTAAGGACAATATGACAAAATATAAAAAAACAGTAGTATTGCTTATAAGGGCCATACAAGCTCGTCAAAACCTGAGCTCGTCAGATCTCAGAAGCTAAGCAGGGCCGAGCCTGGTTAGTACCTGGATGGGAGACTGCTGGGTACCAAGTTCCACAGTGATAAAATCCTGTATCTTGTATTTTGTGTCGTTGTATTCTTACATATGACACTTCATCCACATTGTTTATTATGAAAGTGGTGGTTGGAGGGGCCAGTGCCGCAGATTGGCAGCCTTGCTTCTGTCAGTGTGGCTGGCTTCGGGCAGCTGTGGCTACAGTAGTTGCTTACCACCACTGAGTATGGAGTGAATCAATAATGCACTGTAAAGCACTTTGGGTGTCATGAAATTCGCTATGTAAATTCAGAGATTCATTCATTCATAAGATTTAAAAGGGGTTCCGTTAATTTGACCCATTTCTTGCCCGAACTTACCAGAGATAATAAATTACAGTTAAGTTTTGCTATACATATTGTAGTTGAAACCAGCGAGACCAAAACTCTTACTCTTACTTCCTTTGATAAACTGTCTTCATTGTTATGTCTGCTCCCTAATAATTACATGACCCCACGGTTGACCTTTAGCCCCCTCCTCATTTCCTGTTTCCTTTGGTGCATCTTCACTGTTTCCTTTTTGCAGCCAGGGAGAAATTCTCAATGGCTGCGTCAGAAAACATTCTCTAGCTCGTCTCTAGCTCCTAAGCCATCTCCTAGCACACTTGACCTCATTTTTGTGGTAGTGTTTGAAAGAATCTAGCATAGAAACACTTTTGGAGCCACAATAAATGTTCACACAAATGTTATTTCTACGATCTAAATTTGCAATTTCTATGCCCCATGTGTTTTAAAATGAACTTCCTAACTCGGTAGTAGCTGCACTAACTAAACGTAACATTCATAATCTTATCTTCTTTGCAGTTTCTAAACGAATGACCCTACGCTGTTTTAACCCTAACCAGCCTCTTTCAACAATCACGCAAAATAGCCAACCATCAACTCCCCCTTTCCCCAGACCTTAAATAAGGGTCATTTGACAAAAAGCGAAAAGACATGCTTTCTTTATCTGAAATCATCGGAAAAAAAAAAAAAAAAAAAAATCACCTGAGAACCATTGCAGCGGTTTGGGGCCCTCTGACCCATTTCACAGCTGTTTCTTGTTAGTGCTTTTAAAACAAATTCCCCCAGCGAGATGCTTTCCACGCTGGATCCTGCCCTGAGAGGAGGAGGCCGGGACGGGACGACAGGGCGGGACGGGGGGCTTTACGAGCGCCTTTGTACATGTGTGTATAAACAGAACCGACTTAACGTTTTTATCTTATCAGCTTAGATGACCCCAGGAGTAGGGCCAGGGAACTAGAGATGCTGGGCTGTGCTGAGGACTTCAACGAGAGTGGAGTGGATTTCGGTTAAATTTGTCCTGATGTGAAGTGAGTCCAGTGGAAGTGCAGCTGCCACTCAAGACTAAACGTGATGGTGTGTTGCGTTCAGGAGTGGTTAGATAATATAGATACAGGTATAGAAGATTCTTACAACTAGAACTGCACAATTAATCATTACTAAATCAAAATCACAATTTGAATGGAGATGTAATAAGCAATTTTTGAAGTACCACAATTTCCCCACAAACAGCCGAAAATGCTGTCTTATTCTGCATTTAAAAAAACAGCTAACCCTGTAGTTTAGTGCTACACAAACATGTCCTGAAACACTATTCTTCTATTAGTTTCGCAGTTCATAATTCAGTTTTTTAATCAGTTCTTTGGGCAACTTTTAATGTGGGAATTTTAGTATTATTACCACATATAAATCACACAATGAACACAATCCCAATGCCTGCCAGAAAAAACGCAATTCAATATTTTTTTTACAAATCCGTCAGCCCTACTTATAACAATTATGATGCAATTGGTAACAAAAAAATATGGTATTGGTATTTCCTCTGTGTACTTATGTATATAATAGGATTTGCCAGGTATTCAGAAAATTGCCTGTGCAACATTTTGAAGAAAAAAACACATTCACACACGAAAAAAGTATGATTTTGATTGATCTTCATTTTGTAGAACCATATCAAACATGATTTTGTGCTGTTCCTATCCAAAATATCAAAACATTTTCAAATTGTGATATCAGCAAGTTATAGTTTTATACAGAGGTCAAAAATAAAATCATCTGTAGAATTCAGTTTTGTGTGTAGAATAAAACAATAGTTATTTCATTTCTATCAAATCAAAATGAACATGTAGATATAAAAAGGCTTCAAAACATCTGTTCTTACTGTTCTAATTGGAAAAAGAAAGTTGTGTCAAATTTCACCACAGATACCAGTTGTAATGATGGCTTGATGGAGACCAGGCCATGGGGTATGTCCCGGCTGATCCTCCCCAGCCTCCTGAGCCTCCCCGGGGGGCAGCTCACCCCAGCCTGACCCCCCGCCCGCTCCAGCCCTCTTTAGATTGATGTGCGCTGCCTCTTCCACACATTGTGCACTGTTTAGGGCATTTCCTCTTCTTCTCCTTGTCTGGTTTTAAAAAAAAGGCGCTAATTGCTGCGCTGAGCTAGCAAGCAAGCATGCCGTCATAAGGCCAATGAGGACGCTCTTTGTGTCGAGCTGGCAGCCTCGCCGTCAGCTGTGTCTGAGGAGGTCAGAGGTCACGCGGGAGACTGAGGGGCCCTATTGAGTTCCCGCCGTTAGGAGTGACTTGGCTCGATCGCGGTGTTTGCACTTGGAAATGCTCAACTGATTGATTATGTTAAAAAAGTGCAATTTATGGGCAGGTGAATGGCGCGCTGCAAACAAGGAGACCGCACATTATTTAAACGTCCTATTATGCATTTTCTCAGACTTATTAAGTCTCTAGAACAGCGGCCATGTTTTTAATGAAAACAATACACGTAAAACTTAAATGAATCAGCCGTAATTTCTATGCAAACAAATTATTACAGCTGTCAGCAGAGGGTGGAGTTAAGTAGTTTAAATAAGGCTTAAAACAGTTGCTGCTGGCCATTATCACTATTTGTTTTGTAGATAAGTGAATGTGTTTGAACTTAAAGAACACAGCGGAGCACCAGCTGTGGACTTTCTATTTTTTCACATTTCAGAAAGACAATTGGACTTGAAATAAAAAAAAAATAAAAACTATATTATAACTATAATTTTTCTCTATATCCTCACACATCTATTGGGCAGAAAAAGACAAAATCTAACACATAGTAAATTAATAAACTCTAGTCAAACCAAGACTTTTTGAACTTCATACCACCACCACCATTCCTTCTCCTCTCACGTCTGGACCAAATTGGCCACCATTTTGTCCTGACAACACCTCGCCAATTACTAAGAGGCTGTATTAATTAGGCCATCAGGAGTACACCTGTGCTCTGGTGCGGCCCCGTGATAAATCAGTGAGTGAGCTATGGGCTGATTATCCCGACAGCCCATCAGTCTTCAGAGAGGCCCACTCCGAGGCGCCGACCGACAAACCACAAACACCACATAAACCAGAGAGCAACTTTACTGTACAGATCTATTGATTTTCAAGCGTTAAATACCATCATTTTTTCCAACTTTGGTCAAAATTACTGTTAGTGTAAGTGTACAGCAAGTTGTGTAAAAGACTTTTTAATGTATAAAGTAAATTTTGTTTTGCCCCAGTACAGATATAGTGTATAAGCAGCTCTTAGCGTCAAAATGTGACCGATGTCTGCCGTTTCCATCAAATTATAAAGCATTTTATTGTCCGCAAACCAGGAAGTAATGCTGGTGCACTGTTAGCATGCTAATGCTTATAAACTAATTACGGTGAATCTTTAGGATACTAGGAATGCAAAAGGAATTGGTTTGGATTGTACCAAAATGAACAAGTTCTGTTATTCACGTTTGCAAGACATTTATAATGGTTGTAAATGGACTTAATGAAGTAAAAAAAAGTTATAAAAATCTGTTTAGCATTTGGAAACATTGCCGTTGTAAGCAGTTTTCAAGTAATTTTAGGGCCTCAATCATTATGAAACAGTAACCATATTTGAAGAAATTTAGTTCTAACACCAAATTGGGCACATTAAGACACCGACTTACGCAATTGACCTTAATATTGAACTAGATTTTTCTTTTAACTTTTGGCGTTCTAAAAGTCCCAGTCCAGTCCAAAGTCCGCACAAGAGCTTGACACATACAGATCACTGCTCTCCCTCCACCTCACGCCTCTCCCTGGACACCCATTTTACCCTTAACGCCCCTAAGTACCAGCAGCTAATGGTTGGTCCGGGTGAGGCAGGTTCTTTCTTACGCCCGGCCCGTGGAACAATTATCCGCTCGGTGTTTCCGCGGTGATGGATCGTCATGGCGGCGGTGGGCCGGCCGTTGGAGCGTTTGATTGGCCGAGGTGGGCTTGTAGATTTGACAGAGACTGATGGTGGTGAAGTGAAGCCAGCTGGGTCTAAGCAGGATCTGTAAACAGGCCGGGACAGGAATCACATCCCCTTTAGAGATAGGAACGAGATAGGGGCGTCATGGCAACCAAATACATAAATACAGGTAGATTTGATCAAAGCTTAAACACTGATGAAATATCTGTCTGCATGCTTATTACTGTTCTCTTACAAGTTCTTTAGCGACTTCCAGGTTGCTGTTTCACTTTTACAGCCAATAATTTGAGTTTTGTGTCGGACTTGTCTCTTCTCATCAGGCTTACTGCTATTGGAAACAAGCCAGCTGTTTTCAATGTAGAACTCCCATAAAGTCACTGCCCACTGCATTCCCAGTAGTGGAAAACAGTTAACCGCTAGCAAAATATCGCTTGAGAGCATGTATTCCTGTCAAGATAAGAGCTTTCGGCTATCTTGAAATGAACATGCCTCTATATCAAAGTGGAATAGGGATTTATACTTGAACAAATACCCAGTTTTAGCAATAAGGGCAACTATTTCTACATCTTCTGGCTGGTACCATAGGTTATCATATAGGCCTGTTTAATAATATCTTCGCTCAAACCAGGAGCAAAGAAAATGTACAAAATCAATAAGTAAAATGTGCATTACATGATTTACCAAATGTTACAACTGAACTTTCTGCGTAAAATTGCATCCTAAAATCCTTGGAAACTTGCTGCTTTCCTGCTTAAAAAGGTGCAGAAATATGTCTTATTTGCATTTTTTATTCTATTATCACTATAGCACATTGTAAATAAATGATCCTAAAGCCAGTTTTTCTATAGACCTTATGGTTACTGAAATGTCATCAACACAGACTGGCTTCAACTTCTTTCAGAGCAATGCACTTTTAACTTTACCCAACTGTCTACATCTGTTTTACACAAGAACTACAACATTCTCACCAGTCTTTTTATAGTTCACAACTTTGTAAAACCAGGTAGTTTCCACATCTCCAGGACTCACTGTTTGAAGTCACCACTCTTTACCCAAGTTCACTGCAGGACCCGACCGATTTCCTCCTCGGCCTCCCTCTGTTATTCCATAGAACCGCTGCTTCTAATCCACTTACCTTGCGCCCGCAATCCCCCTATTAATAAAACAGGTATCGTCTTTCCCTCCCCAGGGGCCGTGAGAAGCCGGGTGCCAGTCCTTTAAGACTTCCTTTCAGAGATGGTGGTGGTAGTGCACTCCGTTGTAAGCCCCTAATCCCTCTGTCGCCATCTCCCTGCGATGCTACAGCCTCAAGGAAGCTATGTCTTCTTGCTAAACCTGGAGCTAATATTCTGTGGATTATCTTAAGCATACACAGTGGTCACATGCGAGTCCGAAGTGTAGGTTTTTGACATTCGTCCTAATTGGAAATTATTATATTCATGTAGTAACACATTATAATGACACTGTTTTGCCTGACCTGTAAAATACCTTTACCTTTAATGCAGAGGTGCCCAAACTTTTTTTTATCGAGGGCCACATCTCAAAACATATTTGAAGCAGAGGGCCACAGACCGGTGATCATTGCAATGTGATGTTTGAGGTTATAGTGGTAGAAATAGTTTAATTTGCTGTTAAAAATGCTGCTTATGATCAATTGGGCCGGATTCAGCAGGAGGCCTGAGGGCCAATAAAAACTGGTCCGAGAGCCGAATTTGGCCCCCGGGCCATAGTTTGGACACCCCTGCTTTAATGTATTCCATGGTATGGCATTGCCTGTTTTTCAAAGTATTTTTGTAACAATAAAAACATCTTAATGCCACACTGTGCGACATTTCTGGCAAAGGAGTAACATGAGGCAGATAGAAGCACATCATAGAAGTACCTCATGTAAACAACTACGAAAATGTCCTACATGTATTGACTTACTAAAAGCTTTAGCCAGTTTTTGGGGTTTAATGGATCGCCTATTGCTATGGCAACAAATGACAATTTTACTATAGTGTCTTTGCCCAAAGAAATACAGTTAAATTGCCTACAAAGATCAGGATAGCCTAATGTTAACCCAAATAAGATTTAAAGATACTAACTAGTGACATTGCAGTTAATATAGTGGTTCCTTTATCTGTTTTGTATATGTTTTGGTCATTATGTTGATGGGGTTTATACTTTCAAACAAGGCAGATTTTGCCTATGTAAACCTCTATAAACATGTCATAATGAACAACGAGCAGCCTAATTCTATATATCTTATAAACAGAAATGTAGTTAGATCTCTTTATCAATGGATATGAGCACAATATGAACACTGCGAGGTATAATCTCCATGTGTAGTGAGTTTCTTTGATAGAGCAAACCCATGCACTTGAGCGTTTGTGTATAGCCACTGCTGGCACGCCGCCTCTGTGTAGTTAGGACAACATCCAACTTTTTTTCTGTTGGAATTTCCTGTCTACCATGACCCCTCCCTCCATCCACCGCTCTCCTCTTCTCTCCTCACTCCTCTCCTTCACTCCTAGCATGACAAAGAACTTTTTTCCAAGCGTATTCCTGGCCCGACCCAGCCTCTCTGGGCATTATTATTGAAGTCTGAGTACTTCCTCTAAGACGTGAGCCCACTCCAGATTGTACTTGATCAGCCGCCTCAATAGGATGTAATGAGCAAATGCAGTTTCCTACCTCTATAGTTAGCGTGTCAGTTAGCATTTGTTAGCACGGGACAGCTGGTATTGTCTTTAGTGGGAGATAAGGTGAATGTTTCCTGATGTAGCGTTGCAGAAGATGTGCGTCGCTCTTTGGAGGATCGTCATGGGGGCGATGGCGGCTTAGATACCCTCAACCAATCACAGAAATGCATTTTTTTACATTTTGAGGTTGAACTCTGTAAAGAGGTTCTTGCATGTTCCACAGTATAGCATTACACTTATCAATCTCTGTGGAGACAAGGCGATGCCCCCTGGCTAGGTCACAGCCCAGATTTGTTAAGAGGCAACCCCACTTATTGGAAGAAAGCATGTTTTTGAGCAAAGAAAAACCAAAAAAATGTGCACAGGACAATTTATATGTGGAATATTTCAGGAAAAGCAACAACTTCTCCATGGAAACAAGTTGGTAGCAGACCATCTGCCAGAATAGTTACATACTGCAAGAAACCAACTGGTCACTGCATGTAGTTCGTATGCAGTTGACTCTGGTCTTATTTCTGGTAGATATTTTATACAGTTTGCTTAGACTTCTGCGGCACTAAACATACTACTAGAATAAAATGGAAGCCTGTATGACTAGCCAAAAATACAATTGGCAGGTCATATTATAACGGTCTGGTTTTAATCTTATATGATGGTTGGACATACGTTTTTATTTTCACAAACAGGATGTGCCATTGTTTTAAGTGAAAGTATTTGTGTCTTAGATGTGATGTCCAAAGGGGATTAAACCAAATGTCACAGGGAGGTGGATGTTCTGGTCGTGCACCTCTCAGAAACTGTCCCTGCCCAGGAAACAATGCAGCTGTCTGGGTGATGGAAAGGCCTGCTCACCCCTAACCGCCCGCACATCCACCAATCAGACCGCAAAAATCCTCATGGTTTATTTTAAGCCTAGTAGAGGCTAGGATTTATTTTATGAATTGACTTATTTGTTAAATGTTTTTTTTTTTCAGGTTCCAAGTATAGTGCTAAAGTAAAAATGGTTTATAAGTACATCACATTTGTGCAAGAAATGAATGATTTTTTTTTTGTTTTCAGTGCAAGATAAAATAACGCAGGTTCCAAAAAGTAATAACCTGATTTTAAAGTTTCATTGTGCATGTTTTATACCAAAAAAAAACATAGAAAAATATTTTTTCATTTTGGGGTATTGCACTGGAAAAACATAGAAAAACAATCCTTTCGATGTGGGGTATTTCTCCCAAGAGGGGGTCCTCTTCCTTCTTGTCCCCGTGGAGATGTTCCTCCTTTGGCTATAATCTTCCACAGTATGTCATAAAACATGTCTATCTCCATGGAGAACGTTCTGAAGTTTAACTTTTTATTTCCATGGAATCATGCAGGTGACTTTCTATGTCTAGAAAGTGACAAACTATAGCTTTAAATTGATTTGCCAATAGATTTGACCAATTTTTTCATCTTTACATCTTTGTCCCATCTTATCCCGGTCCGCTCCTCCGCTAAGATGCCAGAGGACACCCAAACTCAGGCTGCACCCCTCGGACAAAAGCTTGAACTTCTGGCTCCACTTGTGAAACAAAGCTCACAATTGTTTTTCCTCACGTTCAGCGCCCCTCTCTTCTTTTTTCTCTTCTTTTGGCTTTTTAACTCACAAGTCGTCTCGGGATCTTTGGCCTGTCTTCATCACAAAGGCGGGGGTGGGATATTGGCAGGGTTCCAGGCGGGCGGCATAGATCACCATCCCAACATAGAAGGTCTGGCTCCAAGCAGGAAACAAGATATAAGCAGACAGGCAGTTTTTATGGCCTGCTTTGACTCCCTGGACATGCTTCTATTAAAACATATGCAGAGGAACCGTTAGGGCCCTTAGACTGATTTCACCTAGGGGCCATGCAAGTATGAACGTATAATTTGTCAGCAATCTTTTCTTGTAAAAATTCCACTGGAAAACATATGCTGTTTGTCCCTAAAGAATGGGAGAAATGGGATCTGTGATAGTATTTAACATTAACCTGGCTCTCTCCAGATTGATATTTGTGACACTCTGAATTAAGTTCTACACATTTTTAAATCTGAGATGGCTCTCGATGAAAGCTGCACTCATCAATAGTGCAAAGAAAGCATAAAATATTTGTTTTACTCTTATTAATATCGCTCTTCTCCTATGTCCCTGGTAAATATAAAAATGTGTTTTGTGGTAATTTACTTTTACATACAGTATAACTTGTAGAGGCCATTTTTTTCAAGTGGCAATATCTCCACATAGTTTTGCAAATGGTTCAGATCTGCAGGGATGTGTGGTGAGTATTTTAGATTACCCTGAAGTTAAACGTTAGCTTTAACAATACAAAATGCCTTGTTTGTCCATCAACGACGCAACGGCATGACACTCTTCACAGGAAATGTCATCTCCTTTGTGTAGACTCCCAGGTGTTGTCATTGTAATGAGAGCGCTCCTCATTCGTTTGGATTATCCTAGCTTGATCTCCCCTGCAGGCGGACCGTATCCTCACTGCTCTCCGTGCCCAGAGGCAACCACTTGTTCTGAGGTGGTACAAACACGCACATTACTGCTACTTAACCCTGATTGAGCCTTTTGTTGCGCTGACTGGGGTTAGCATGTTGACGCGATGCCATTTTGTGCCAAATTGTGATGGGATTACCGATGACTGGAGGCAAATGTTTACTTAAGACGTTTGGAATTTTCAGAAAAGTAACTGTAGCATACTTTTATGAATCATGTGCAAATTCAAATAAAGTCAAGGATAAATGGAGAGGTCAGCCACTAGAGGTCATTATGCAGTTATAAGGAATAAAGCGATGGAAGGGCATCTGACATGAAAATCCAAATTTGTTATTGATTGTAAATTACTTCAGACTTGAATCATTCATGAGAAACATTTAAAAATATGAACATATGAAGAAAAAAATGGTCAGGTGCTCTTCCAGACACAACCTGCTCAATTTTTCCAGGCATGGGACTATCTCAAAGTGCATTTTCTTTTAACTCTATCAACTTAAAGACTAACTTCGCCTTCACATCTTGCAAATATCACAGTAATTTGATTGCTAGCGCTTTGACATTTGTTCCCTCTTACCATCAACAAATTAGAACAGCCTTTCCCAGAATTCCCCTCACTGAAATTTTATCAGTAGCCAACTCTTCAGTTTTCCTCTGTGATCACCCCTATTTACCTGCTTTTATCCTGGCTTGAATATACCCTGCTGAGATTATAAGACAGTGACTTTTAAATGTCTTTTCTAATAAGACTGCAGCCTCCAGACATCAGACCCTTTACTGCAGGAAACCGTGCATTCAAGCGCTCTTTGTCCAACACATAAAACACATTTATTATAATGTTAAAGCTGCTCCGGTCTTATTACATACACACTCATTAATAGGTATTCGGAACTTGGGGGCAAACTCCAGAGACAGTCTACAAGGGCCCAATTAATGGGGCATTACGGGAACTGTAAAAAGCTAGCGTGGCGTGTCATGCTGTGTGCTGTGTCATAAGAACTAGTCACGAAATCACGGAATGGATTTAAGAAGCTCTATTAGCAAAAATGACTGTTATTTGGCAGTGCGTTTATGTCTAAACTTTTGTCTTCTGGTGTCCACAGGTGGTCATCCGCTCTTCCCCACCTTCCACACGCCCATCCCCATAGACATGAGGCACCACGAGGGACGCTATCATTATGAACCGCATCCACTGCACGCCATGCACGGGTAAGTACCAAGGAATATAGGGCGGTAAATTCTGCAAAAAATTAAGAAATGTGAAAGATGAAACCATATGACTGAGAGAATTTCGGAGAATTACAAATATATATATATTTTCTTCATGGAGATGGTATTTCTTTGCCTGGAATGTTGCATAGTATGGCATTAAACATATCTATCATTTATTCAATTACATGTTGCTACAAAAATGGCCTTATAAAATGTGCATTCTTTACCTGTAATTTGGCCTGGTGGAGTTGCCTATTGTCTCCTTTGACATATTTATGTTTAATGTCATAATGTGATACATTTTAGGCATAGCAATAATATCTCCATGGAAACGAGCTGGATCCTCCACCAGAAAAAAAGAGTTTTAAAAAATAAAATTTTTTTTTTTTTTTTTTTTTTTTTTTTACAGGGCAGTGAAATTTATTTTTGTAAAAAAAAATCATATATGAATACAGTTAGCATTAAAATAAATTATTTGGATGCTCAATAAAGACATTTGAAAGCATCGGAGCAGTTGGGTGTATAAAAAGCATATTAATACTATGGGGTTTAAGTGACCCTATAGTGGTAAAAATGTCTGTAAAAAGCTTAAAAACTCAAGCATTACATTACTCTTTATCTTTGATTCCCTGTAGTCTTCTGTTTTATATTTGTCAGTAGCAGAACCTCAGAAAGTTGCCCTGATCCAAGTTCAAACAGATGAAAGCCAGGCAGGAACCACAAGCCACAGACAAAGAGACATGACGCATTAGCACTGATACCGCGCTATGCTAACATTTCCTAACATTTCTGGCGTTGGCAACAACCAGAACTGGGAACGTGTGCCAAGGCATGTCGTCTCCAAGGAGGAAGTCTGCAGTGAAATTGTTAAAAATATATATACATCTTTACATCATGTTATAAAGCCACATCTGCAAAATATTACAGTTGTAGAAGAATTATTCAAATTTCAAAATAGAAAGTAAATGTCGTCAATTCCTACTAAACTGCACATATAGCAGATTTAAAAGAACTTCAGCTGAGCAAAGTGCTTCACATGAAAGTTAACAAAGTAACCAAATATACAGATAGCACAGTACATAGGAATAATACAATAAAACACCAGGATATCCTGTGTAGCTAGTATTAAATGCCAGGGAGAAGAGGTGGCTTTTCAGTCTAGTCTTAAACTGTGTTAAAGATTGAGAGGATCTGACAGGCAGAGAGAGGCTGTTACATCGTCTGGACCATATTTAGATTTTTTTCTTATATAAAAGTTACATTTGCACCTGGAGAATTTTGTGAAAAGTTAAATTTATTCCCAAATTTTAAGACAATCTTCCTACCAGGCATTTGCATGTAGAATAGCCTAGTGTTGCTCTGTTTTCCCTCCATTTCAAGGGATATCTAGGTTGCCAGTCTACTTTTTGTAACTTTTATCCAAACCTGACCTACTTACTGTTTATTTTCTTAGGTTATCGAGGTTTGCCATTACCATACCAACATGGCCGCCCCTCCTCCTCCTCCTCCTCTCCCGCCACCTCCTTCTTCTTTTGCTTATCTAAAATATTTGAATCCAGCCGCATCTAGAAGGGAAGCCGGGGAGTAAGATCAATAGAGGTTTTGCGCGGAGTACGCTGTTACATTTAAATTCAGTACGATCAGGTGATACACAGCGCCATCGGGGCTATTCATCACCCCCAAAAGCAGTTGAAGAAGAAGAGGATGACAAAAAAAAAAGTGTTGCCGCGGCGCCCAGTTTGTTTTGATTAATGTGATGCAACTCTTGACAGCGCGCTACCGCTAATTCATCAAGACCTTGATCTAGCTGTCGGTCCCCCCGGCGCACGCCAAATTCACCTAATTATGGCGAAGGCGTAGAGTCCCGTGGCTGCCCGGTCGCCCCATTGTCAAGCGCCGCACCTCGCTCTACATCAACTTCTTTTTTGCACATAGATCGTAACGAGTGCCGCCGGCCGTTCCGTCATAGCTGTCAGAAGGAGAGTGTAGGTTTGATTTGTCTTCATTGAGCTCACTGGACGGGAGGAGACGAGGATGAGGCGCGGTGTCGGGAGCCGAGCTAGTTTACATGCACGACGTATGGAAGATAGGGCCCTATGTATATGTAAAGTGCAAATAGGAGAGGGGTGGAGATGAGGATCGGTAAGGAAGTAGTGGTAGTTTTGTAGATGTATGGAAGCAGCGAGGGAAGAGAGTTCAGTTGCTCACGGAAAAACTTTTGATAAATACTATTGTGGGACATATACATATACTGATAAACTCGAAAAGAACATGGAAAACTTTTCTTGTAGGGCTCATGATATTGATAACATTTTCTTTAAAGGTAACTCTTCCTGTTGGTTCAAAACGTTCTATTCTCTATGGAGCTATTGGAACGTTCTGTGCAATTTGGGCCAATGTACACGCTTTGTCACCTAAATTAATTTTGCAATATAAAAAAGTGTAAAAATCTAGCATGTTTTTTAGCACGATGTTGTAATGACGCACCAACCTCCCACTTCATCGCATTTAACCGTAATTAGCAACTTAACCCGGCCTACCTTTCCCAGAATTCTTAGCGATGGGACATGAGGGACGAGAAAAACGAAAAATGCCACCTCCTAAATCCACTCCATCCAGTTTATTTTTCTGGGGAGTTAGATTCAGTTAGATTCCAATCGTTGCAAAACCAAACTTGTCGAAACCACACCACTACAGCTACGATTGGATAAAAGGTCTTAAAAGAGGTCTTAAGTCTTTCCAGTACGTTTACCATGAAAAACTCGATGGATTCTTTGCGCTCCCTGATTGGTCGATTCTGATAGACATGTTGTTATCTTGCGTGTGGATGCTTCCTTGAGTTCCAGCCAGGAATGTGGGGCTTCGAGACAAGAGACCCATCAATCAAAGCCGGTCGCCATGTTGCAAATCAATAGCAACAATTTTCACGCTTTACCACGAGGTCTGAAAGAAATTTCTTGCACTACCAAAAGACTCAATGTGATGTGACAGCAGCTAGGCCAAATAATAGTTAGCATTGGAGTACATTATCCCGTCTTCGGACATGCTAGGGGCCACGCTAGGTTCTCAAGTTGTGTTTCTCAGCGTCTCAGAGCCCCAAAAACAACTGCGCTTGGGTCTGAGGTATAGCGTTCCCATGCGGGGTAGAGCGGTGATTTATCATGATCGCTACACAAGCCGGGAAGTACAGAAAGGAGCTTGTCATATCATAATTCACCGCTACCACCACGGGCCGGTAGGGAAAATGCCAGAGAGGCAAATAGTAACTTGTTGGTCAGCGCATAGGGCAGGGAGGGCAGGAAGGAAGACACAAAAGAGAGAGCGGTTTGGTTAATTTGGAGTTTGACGGAGAGGAGTTGAGAGGTTAATGAGGGGTTGGAGCGAAACGAATTAGAGAAAGTTGTGAATGAAAGTACGAAATTTCAGAAATAGACTGATTCAAAGTTGTGGCCAAATAAAAGTCAGGTTTGTGGAGATGCAAGCCCGATCACAAATGGGCAGGTTTTTTCAGTGCAATAAAGTTTCCAGTGCAAAAAAACCCACATCATTTTATTTTCTAGTCTATGTTTTGGATAAATGTTACATACTGTTACATACATACTTACAAACTTTTTCTATATTTTTGTAATTGGTTGTTGACACTTTGAGAACCTTTATGAAAAAAAAAAAGAGCATCTACCAAAAAAATCCGTCGGCATTACACAATTTAACACAAAAACACTTTGAACTCTTCCCAACTCTATTTTCAAATGCACCTCTTAAAGAAGACAATCACCCACACCGACCATTTTGCAACACTTACAAACCTGACTCATCACATCCATCTACAATACTTATTTGTTTCTCTGCCTCCGTCTAACCAACATGTCGGCGCAGAACGCTCCGAGCCGGCAATAAATCACTCACGAGTGTATCCGAGGTTGCGATAATACGCAGACATTTACGGGGCTGGTCTGTCACGAGGAGAGCAAATAACAGCGCAGCGTGGCAGGTACCATTATTGAGGCCTTGTCGACCCACCCTCCTTCTGACAAGATGTTACATGAAGCCTGGCTGTTGTGGAGTCAGGGGGCGGGGTCCAGAGAGAAGGCTGTTCGGAGCTGTCTCTTCATCATCGTTTAAACGCTCTTCTACCGTCAAGTCAACAGCTCTTTGGGTGGCTGACAAAGCACTTAACTGAAAATTGACCTGCAAAAAAAACGTTGGGCATTGGAGTTGTTGAATATATACATACTTTGGCCTAATAAACTAATTAGGAAATTTCAAAACTGTGAGTAGACCTGTCATGATAAATACTCAAGTTATCGTCCAATATATGTTGCTGGAACAATATTTTTTGGAGGGGTCAGTATTTATCATGTGTACGTTTTTTTTGCACTACTACTACTACACAAAATTGTTGGATTTTTGCCATAAAAGGTTGAACGAGTAACTTCTATGACTCTATCGTCTAATTATAAGGCGGTTTATTGTCCGATAATCAGGACGTACACTGTTAGCATGCTAGTTGTTGTTCGCTCTGGTGTCTGAAAGCTGAGAAAAGTGCTTCTAAACCCCTTCCTGTGAATCATTAGGATGCTCATAATGCATAAGGTAAGTGAGCAATTACTCGTGAACTAGAAACTGTTTCAAATGAACTAAATCTGTGCGTCTGTGTTATTTTTTTGGCAACACGATAAGATTTAAGCCGTAAAATGTTGAATGAATAACTTCCATGACTCATGACAGATGCAAGCTAAGTACTAAAGTGTTTCTTTCTGGTATTTATTTACTGCAGCTCATGATTTTTTAATAATATTGTAGAATTAGAATAGTTTTTGTGGTTTAAATCTGCTCTTGGGGCTTGTGGCAGTGGCATAAATTGTTGCAATATTATCATTTATCATGTATTTTTACTTCAGTAATATATCATCATACTTCAAACTTTGTTACTGTGAGTAGTGCGCACTGGCCAAAAATAATCAAAATCCCAATGTACATATAGTATTGTACATATATGTGTGTGGCAGAAATAATATCTTTCTTTCCTTATTCTTTATTTGTCAGGGACCATGTACAAATTCATGAATCTTACAAAAGAAAAAAAAATATTTGTACCAGATTTAGCTGCTGCTACTTTCCATCTGCAGGTGAACACACATTAAAAATACACATTACATTATAAGATTAGCAGTTTATCATTAACATTATCCATACAATACAATACCAACACATCCTTCAGTCCATACCGATATAAAAAAAAATCATTATGTGCATTTTTTTTTATTTTTTTCACAGTGAGTACAGAGCAGTGCAATTTAACTAGACTGATGTCGACACACTTGATTATCTAAATGTGCTTTTTCAAATTTCTAGGAAAATTATTCAAATCTACAGGCAATTTCAGACTGTCTGGAAACTGATTCCACTGTCTGATGGTTTGAAAAGAAAAGGCCGAGGAGCTTGTTGGAACTGTGCATTTGAGGTTCACAGAGGACTCACTCGATCGGGGAGTTTAATATGTTTTTTCAATGGAAGTGGAGCTGCATCATTAATCATTTTTGAATACATTTCTTACATTTGAATACAGAATTAACTAGTCAAAACAGTTTAGAAAAAGAATATTATCCCAATAAAACAAAACAATCATCCCTCTATTATGTTATGCAATCTAATGATACAATGATATGTGATCCACAAGGAAACACAGTACCACCAACAATATGATTAATGATATAACTTTAAAATCCCCTTCAAAAAACTATAAACATACAACTGTGCTTAAAATTAAAAACATTTTGTAATTGTAAAAGTTAGTTTCTTCATTGAGCCCCTGCTTTATTTTGACCGAGTGAAGTACTTACGCTCAGTGTCTTGTCTTCTGCCTTCTTCAAGCCTCCAAACTTTTGCAAGCCTTGTGATTACATAGTATTTGTCATATGCAAGTCTAGACTATAATGCAACAAAAAACTTGAATAGTACTCACTCTTTTTGGGCTATCTATGGGGTTAAAAGACAACAACATACCCCCAAGTTCTCTTTAATGAACTACATCTCAAAAAACAGATCATTTTCATAAGTGCGTAAACCAACTTCCTCGCTCTCTGTGGTTTTTTTTTTTCGTCTTCCACTTTTTCAAACTCGAATGCCTTGGCCTCATCCCGTTCCCCTCTGTCATCTCTCTGTTTTTCTTTAAATCGCTGCTAATCAGACCGCAATCTTACCCCCTCCTTTCCCGGTCCGCCAGCCATCCTAATGTACATGTTCAGAGGTATGCACTTAGTCACAGGGTTACTCATGAGCGAGACAAGCCATGCCACGTCCCCCCATCACTTTTTCTCACACAGTGTAACAATGGAAGAAACAGCATGTAATCACATAGGGATCGACATACTGGCAAACAGCAATTATACAAACGGAGGAGTGAGTAGTAGACTTTGTGGTTATGGATTTCAATAACATTATTTAGTCGTTTAGTGGTGATTTTTACATTGAAGTGCATGGTAGTTGAAGTAGTGGTAAAAGAAATATATTTTAGGATATATTGGTAGAGTAGTAAGCAAGGTATTTTGACTGAGCGATGGTCCTAAAATTAAAATAGCGTAGATGAATCTGCAGGGTCCTAATGGGAATAAAGAAAACACGAAAAATTACATCCAAAATGTTTTACTCAAAATTCTATGTTTCTTTTCAAAAAATCAACTTAAACCAGGGGTGTCCAAACGCGGCCCTCAGACCAAGTTTTATTGGCCCAATTGATCATATTTACTACTTTTCACAGCCAATTTGAGTAATCCTACCAATATAACCTAAATAACGTGGCACTGTATTGTCATACAGCCCTGATATTAATATTTCAAGCCTTATTTAAAGTATGTTAAATGCACCATCTGAATTATCCACTATATTGACCACTGTGGACCTCCGTGTTGAATATTTTTCAAGATATGGCTCTCGGTGAAAAGAGTTTGGGCACCCCTGACTTAAAACATTGTGGAAAATGGATAGTACAGGAGTATTGTTAAAATATTATTGTTATATGATTGAAGACAATTGAGTAAAAACAGTACAAATCTGGAACCTCTTATAATATAATCTTTCTTCCAGCAAAAAAAAACCCCCCAAAAAAACAAAAAACTATTTATACCTATAAGACCTTTTTAGGATCACTCCTAACCGCACATGAATAATGCAATGATAAAGACCTCGTATAAATCTTATTTCATCCTAAACTTCACTTTTGGCCCCATGCTCACCATTACATACTTTACAACACTCTTTAAGCTATAAGTTATGTCCGCTCTGTACTACAAAGGAAGCATTTCAGATACAGTGCTAAAACTGATGCTAAATTTTCTCACACTAAAAACTTAAATGGAATTATGTGCAAAAACAATATGGTCCGAGTTAGCACCGAACATTTGTACAACTAATACAACAATATTAAAGTTATAGACATGGGGCAGACAGTGCACGCAGATGTTTCTAATGTACTTCCCATTCATTCAACACTGAAAGAATCTCATGTCATAACCAGACCCATCATTGTTTGGCTAAGAATATGTCCGTCTATGGTCAGTTTAGCGGCAGATCTCCCCCTGTATCCCCGTGGGCATCCCGTAAGGCAAAAAGACCCCAGATCTGTCACCGCGATGCCAGGCTGCCAGCGCGTTGCCAGTTCGGTACGATAGAAGCTTGTTTTTGTGTATGGGTAGTCTGTTTCTTCTCACTTCTACCCCCCTCCCGTGCCAGAACAGAGCGCTCTTTATGGCTGTTTGTAAAGGGGAAGAGTGGTCCTGATGAAAATTGGCACGCAGACAAGGCCGGCAGTCTGCTTACTGGAAATGGAGCGAAGAATATGCTTGGTTGGATTGGCGTTGGATGGAGGCTGCAGGTTTGGTATAGTGTAAGAACTTGGGAAGATTTTGAAGGCCCTGTTTTTTTGTATTTTCTTCCAGTACAGACATATTGTATAAACAGCTCTTGAGGTCAAAATAAGGTCGCTGTGTGCTGTCTGTGTCTAATTATAAGGCGGTTTACTGTTCACTAACCAGGAAGTGCTCGTTAGCATGCTAGCTGTTGTTAGCAAAACACTGTTCTGGTGTCTGAAAGTTGAGAGAAGTGCTTCTAAACTCATTGCTGTGATTAATTAGGGTGCTCATAATGCATAATGTAAGTAAAAAACAACGTCTCATCACTCAAAACTGTTTCAAATGAACTTTATCTGTAAAAATCATGGTGCAATGGTGCAGCAGGGCAACATTAATCGCTACAAAATCGCAATTTGAATGGAGGAAATTGACCTTCGAGTCGAATCCTGTGATTATTACAACACAAATCGCAAATTTAATCGAAATGCTTGTCCGAAAAATTGCAATATTGCATTATTTTTCCCCAAATCGTTCAGTTCTGTGGCGCTAGTGAGTTCATTATGAGCACTGATGGAGTGAGTTTGAAAGATTATAACAGGAAAAGTGCAAAGTCGATGCCAAAACAGAAATGTGGCTGCCAGCAGGGAAAACCGCATGTGTAAACAGACATTTGTTGCCGGAGTGTTTGCACAAGCTGCCTTTGTTTTCACGCACTTGTAAAGAGTGTGTTACGGTAAAGTGGTCCGTGCAAGATTCATTCATAAACAGGGTAACAGAGAGGACGTCACATCCTAGTTCTGTTCACAATGAGGTTTTTATGTTGATGCATTTTTTGTTTTTGTTTTAGTTTATTTTTTAATTTTTTTTGTGAAAGAGTATGCTGTATTTCTCATTCACTATAAACAGCTGCATAATTAACTAGACTTTTTTTTTTTTTTTTTTTTTTTTTTTTTTTTTTTTTAGATTCTACTTTGACTTTGCATCCGTATTTTTGAAAAATAGTATATAGTGTATTTTTTGTATAGTTTTGTCAAAATGTATCTAGAATATTCAGTATAACAGAAATAAAAATATGATTTTTTTTTTTTTTTTTTAATGTTGTCTTACTTGCCTGGGATCCAGAAAACACACTTTTTCAATACTTCAATACTTTACGAAGATGTGAGTCTAGTCACCGGTGAATCTGCCCGTTTTCAGATGGACGAAATGAAATGAAATGAAATAAAATATCGCAGGGGTCTGAAAAACATTGCAGATTTCTAAAGAGTCTATGAGCGAAGCACTAAACTCTGAGTTAATCTGAGTTGAGATGAATTCGATTTTATTTGTAAATCATAGCTGACCAATGAGCTCCTTCGTTTTGTGTCACTGAAAAAACACATCTGATTGCACGTTTGACTCATATCAATCTGTATAAAAACACAGAGAAATCTACCAGTCAATTGTCTTGCTGTAAAACTATATGGAATATTCTGAATAAACATGCTCCAAAATGGCAAGCATCATTCTAAGAGTTAAAAGAACTCTGATCAAAGCCTTAATAAACACTAAACCATAATAAATACTGTGAATAGAAATCAATAACCTTTTATACAACTAGACTAGGCCTGAACGATTGGGAAAAAAATATCTACCGGTAATTAAGATTTCTCTGACAGGCTTTGTGATTGCGATCTCTGCTTTAATAATAATATAATTCTGTTCAAAGTTCACATTTTAAACACACCCAGGAGAATTGAGAAAGACTGAGATATGAACCGACAAACTAATACAAGAATCACATTTCAGAACGTGTTTGTACAGATCTAAACTACAGGGTTAGCAGTTTTGTGTGCTGAATAAGATACACATTAGACATTTTTCGTTGTTTGTGTAGGAAATAATGATACTTTCAAAACTGCAGCCTTGGCGTTTTGCTAATTTCGCTCATTCTAATTGCAATTTTGATGCCGTTCCGATTAATCTTGCAGCCCTACAATAGACACCTGCAAATCTGAAGCAAGAGACCTGCTTCATAAAACAATATTATGCTTTAAACACTATCTGCGTATTACTATTCCTTGACCCCGACTACTGTACAGTGTTACTCATCCCCATCCGAGGCCTCACTCCTTGCAGGTGTTCCTACCACACACTGAGCGCCCGAAAGGCTTCTTATCAGCCCAGCACTTATTCCGCACAAGACTTTAAAGCCAGTGCTAGCGGCCAGCAGACGATTTTATCTAGAATTCGGGCCCTCGGGGACACTTGGAGCATTACAACACCTACTTGTCTGTGATCCCTATGCACGAAGCTGCCAATTACCTGACACACATGACAAATTTACTGTAAGGACTGGACCGACCGGCAACTTCATCACATGAGACGCTACGGGCTACGCTAGCATCCGGTTGCGCTCTCTCATTGTTTTGCATTACCTCAGGTTGGAAGAGTTGGTAGTTTGCCCAGCTGAACAAGGAGGAGACTACACTTTGCAAAATGATCGGTTTTAACTTGTCTGTAGCTCCCAGGCTTAATAGGAGATGGTGTTATAAGGGATTATTATGTATTGCGGATAGGGAGGGGTAGATGATTTCAGATAGCATAACTTGGCTAAGTACACAGCAGGGAGACTTGAAATGTGGCTGCCAGTCTGTGCTATCAGCCTCTCCAGCCAGCACTAATCACTTATTCACACCCCACATTCAGACGTCAGCGAGGTATCTTGCCCGAAGACACAACAACAGGACACACAGTTAACTTTGAAACTGAGGAACAAACTACTACCTGAGCTATTGTTGCCCCATGAGGAAGTATTAAACCTAACTGGCAAGGTCGGCTATGATTAGGGCTGCAGCAATCAGTTGGATTAATCGTGACAAATCTATTAACAAACTGAAAGTATTTTTTAATAATCATTTGGGGGGTTTTTTGGGTTTTTTTTTTGACAATACAGAGTCTAAAATACATTCCAAAACACCTTTTAAATAGCTCTTTAAATATGTTACTGTCATTACGGTCATGTACTTATATTGTCCCTCGAAGATGACCAATCAGAGCCGGGATTCTCCCAGTAAGTAATTTGATGCGTCAAAGGAAATATGAGGATGGATACATAAAATAGAGGTAGTTGTGTGAGTAAAGGCAAAAGAACATGGTGATACTTCCTTTAACATTATTTTTATGGTTAAAAAAAAAACTATTACACATGTGTCAAACTCAAGTCCTGCGGGCTAAATGTGGCCCTCCACATCATTTTATGTGGCCCTCGACAGGGTGTAAATTAAAAGGTATAATGGTCTTAAAATGTCATTTTATCAGGAGATATGCAGTTACACAGCCATATTTTTACATCTAGGCAAATGATTATGCAGTATTCGTAACCTGAATAAGTAATAAACACAGAAACAGTTAGTTAACAAGTTAAAAAAGTAGTTTGATTTATTTTACATCTGGCCCTTTGAGAGCAACCGTTTTGTTGATGTGGCCCTCGGTGAAAATTTGTTTGACATCCCTGGTCTATAATGTGCTCAGTCCTTAAAGGGTTAATCTAGAAGACTTCAGTAGTTCAACCCTTATTTGGTTAAAAATGTACAGTAGAAATAATGGTTTGACTAATTGACCGAAATGACCTACTCAAAAAAAAGATTCCTGACTAGTCCATTTTTGCTTCTCCTCTATCTCATATCAACACTACAAACCCACAGAATGTTATATTATCACACAAAATTTGGAAATAAGTTAACGTAATCCTCTTTTTTTTTCCCTTCTTTCTCTGCAGACCTCCAGGCCTGACGAGCAGCCCGGTCATCTCGGACATCTCCCTGATCCGGCTGTCCCCTCACGCAGCAGCGGGCACCGGGGAGTCGCCCTTCAGCCCCCCTCACCCCTACGTGGTCCCACACATGGAGCACTACCTGCGCTCTGTGCACGGCAGCCCCACCCTCTCCATGATCTCAGCAGCCAGGGGACTGAGCCCGGCAGAGGGTGAGCCGAGACACAGTTTACTTACTTTAAGCCAGATGCCCTACCATGTTACTGTGTGATTGAAGGAAGAGATGGGTTAAGTGTCTTATCCGTGGAAAAAAAAAAAAAACTGAATGCACTTGTGAAGAGTTTAAACTGGCCAAACTACCTTCTGGTTGGTGGGTAGGCGCTTAACCCACTGTGCCACTTTCATCATATTCATTTCCTTTTACCCCTTAAAGCATGTTTTTACTTTTTATAGAGATAGTTTGTAGTTATATAATATTTCACTGTGGTAATCTGCTTGAGCCTACAGATCCTGCAGCACACTAACTTAACGGCAATACACTTTTAGCTGGCATTCAACCACCAACCTGGCTTAAATTTGAAAGTTATTCTGTGCCCAAGGACTCAAGGATGGTAGTACACCTTTAACAGTAGCTCCACTGATCCAAAGGTTGGCGGTTCGAATCCCGCTCTCGACATAAACATCATTGGTTGAGCGGTCAGATCCACCGACTCACAGGTTGGCAGTGCGAATCCAGCTTGCACAGATGAATGCTATTGTTGTGTCCTTGGGCAAGACACTTAACTGACCTCACCGGTGTCTGCGTACACCGGTGCATGAATGTGTGTGGGTGTTTCCTTGATGTAAAGCGCTTCGAGAGCCTTGGAGGTGGAAAAGTGCTATATAAAGTGTGACCATTTACCATTAACAGGCATTGACCCAACAACCTTGCCATTTGTGGACAACATACTTAATTTCCGAAGTAGATTAATAAACATTTCTTTGGTATCACACGTGCCCTTCTATATTTAATACACGCCCACTGTATATTATCTGCATTCTAAACACATGACAGGTACTCATTTGTCCTGACCTGTTTGACTGAAGCCATCGTAAATCTAACTACTTGGCGCCTGCCCTGCCATTGCTATATCAAACAAAGCATTAGACACATCTCACTTAATATCACGCGCAAACAGTCTTAGCGGCTTAACATCGCAGCTAGCTTTCAATGCCCTGTAGCACTATAAACACTAGCGCTACCTGTTCCGCGCTCCTCTGCATTCTAGATCTGCCAAAATGGAAATATTTAGTCTCCCGGTGATGTATGCCGTGCACAGTCTGCGCAACAGGCTGCCAGTGATGTGGAAAATGTCTCCTCTCTGTTATTCTACCAGTTAACATTAAAGAGGTGAGATTAGAGTTGAGCGGGTTGAAAATTTATGCATTCTGCACGCTCTGAACCGGGGCTGTCTGCAAACGGCATGCTCCGAGTTTGCACAGACTTCACCAATAGCGATAATTAGTGTTGCACCTCGTACGTCTGCACACAGAAAACGCTGAACGCACCTTTCAGCAGTTCAGGTCGGGCTGTTTTCCTATGTGATTGGAGTTTGCAGAAGGATTTGGGCAAGGAGACTCCAGCGAGAATGTGCGGGTGAAGCAGAAACTATGGAAATTAGCAGGAGAGTGGCCAAATTCGGTTCGCAAATAAAGGTAGGGTTAAGGTAGGCTGGTAGTAACTCAAGTAAAAGAGATGCCTTTGAATGTCGCAAAAGTACAGTTTATGTAGTATTATTTTGCAGTGAGTAAAAAGTCAAGGTGAACTTGCCATGAAGTATGTTTCAATATTAGGAAAGTATGTATTACAAGTTCCATAAAACCACATAGAATCTTTCTGTAGAACTACTGTATCAGCTGAATGAATTGTTCTGAGTTTGACCCTTAAAGGCATCCATAGTTGTAGTTGTCAGTAGTAGAATTGTATTAGATTGAGATAGAGAAACCAAGAAGACTCACATGCATTTAAGGGCATTTTGTAGAGTCCTTGGGCAAAACACTAAAGCCACTGTTAATGAATGTGGACTGAAGAGTGAGCTGGCGCATTTTGGCAGCCACATAGTTCCAGGGCAGCTATGGCTACAACTGCCTTACACCTAAAAGCTGTTTTATAGAAGGTTCTAACAGAAGTCTGACCACAACAACATATGCAAAACCTTTACTCCTCTGTGCTAAGTCCGCTAATCCCTCACATCTCATCTCCACTTTGACAAACTGGGCCTCACTGCCCCCGTCCCAAACAACAGGTCACATAGCAGAGCAGCAGAGCCTCCAGCCTCCACATATAAATCACCAAGTGCACGCTTTTGGCAAAGAAATGGTTCACTACCCTTTCACGAAGAGAAGAAGAGATAGTGTCACTGATAAAGTAGAGGCAAATATGGAGCGGCGGCATAATGCAGCTTTGCAGAACATAAATAAATCCTGGTTGTACAGCAGGCAGCGGAGCGTGTATAAACTTCTGATAGGGATACCTGGGTGCTAGCCATGTGTTGAAGAATGCTTGTGAAATCCTAACTGCCTCAAATGTACACTATATAAATTTAATTTGTGGTTTCAACAGGTATCGGCCATTTTCACAGCTAGTCTTAAGCAAACCGGAACATAAAGATGGTTTTATAAGTGTAAAATTTCCATCCAGAAGTAGCTAATAGAGTAAGTCTATACGTTGGGGCTGCACGGGAAGGGAGCCAGACAAGCAAAACCTATTTAATAGCCAAACGGGCCTAAAACCTCAACCCATTTACACTGTAGATCCCAGCTTGGAACACCACAATTTTAAGGACCTCTAACCGATTTTTCTCATATATCTGAGCAAAGTTTGTCTCGCCCAAGTACAGATATATTGTATAAACAGCTCTTAAGGTCACAATAAGTCCAGAGCGTACTGTCTGCAACTAATTATAAAGCGTCTTGCTGTTCGATAATCGTTAGCATGTTAGTTGCCAGTTGCAAAACTTCACTCTCGTCTCTGAGAGTTGTGAAAAATAATTATAAACCCATGGCGGTGAATAATTAGAGTGCTCGGAATGCATAAGATGAGGAGCGGGGATTAACTTTGGATGACTGCAAACCATTTAAAATGAACTAGCTATGTTTTTGATGTTTTTGAGACAGTAAAAATCAGATACAGCGCCTTTAAGTTGGGATTTTGTAGGCTTCGTGTCAGAGAATTGAACCATCAACTTCTTGTATCAAAATCAGAGGAATTATCCATCTCCAAAACACATTTAAAACATTAAGGATATTTTTCCAGTGTGGAGAAAGGGGCACATTTTTAAACCGCATTTTTCAAAAACACAAAGTAACCGATATAGCACAACTTACAAGCCTTGGTTTAACTTGAACCAAATGTTGCTGCTACTTCTGCTTGCTTCAATGGTGAGGTCACACACGCGCAAATACTTACAGAAAATGTTGCTCTGCGGAGGAGGTAACGTGATCTGGCACTGGAAAAGTCCCCGGTCGCTATAGGCCTGTACACCTTTAGCCCAGCCGCGACCTAATCGCTTCTGATGGGGCCCGTTAACGCTGGGCCTGTGGTGGGGGGGGAGGTGGGGAGCGGTTTTTGGCTTTAACGGTTTCTACCCAATTTGCACCCCGACACACATTGCCAACTTTTGCTTACCGCTGTTTTGTTTTAGCAAGCTGTTTTAAACTTGTGTCAAGATGGCTGCCCTATATAAGCTGCCATCATCAGTTTAGTGACTACGGTTACTTATATTAGCGTATTGTTTTCGAGACTTGTTTTAATTGACAGGCTAATTCCGATTACTTGCTTGCTAACATATTAAATGCTATTTTTACCAATAAAAAACGATAAATGTAATGGCTAACCACCTTCTGATAATGTGATTTACTTAGAATAAACTGCACTTTTTGGCTTCGCTGTTGTTAGCATTAGCGACGGTTTTGAGTATTTTAGTTACGGCTAGCATAGAAACCAGCCCGATATAAACTAAAATAGTCATTACACAAGTGACTTTCTATTTTTACCAACTTACTAGATGTGCAAGAGAAACATTGTTGTTTTTTGATACGTCATTATTAAACTTGACACTTGCAGGTGCGAGCACATTTTTTCGTCAATACTACTTTTGCACATTTAAGGCTTTCCTCAGCATTATACCTCCGTGCACCTGCGTTGTGCATGAGACCCCCGGCCTGTCAAACTTAAGATGCTCACAACACCACACAAGTCCAGGAATGTGCTCTTCCTCCTTCTTCGACCTCCTCCCTCCTCTCCCTCCTATACCCGGCCGAGCTTCCTCCTACTCCCTAGAGATATTTTCCCACAAGCCAGCGAGCCTCAAAGACATCAGACATCTTTTATCAAACGCCTCACGCCCGGGGCATGCACGCAAAGCACAAATCTTCAAATCTGTAAAGCAGGCCACTTGTCGGCTCAGTTGAGACCTTCTCTTTCAACCTTTCTTTTCAGCCGCCTTTGTTTTGTCAGTCTGTCAAATGGCATGTAAGGAGATGTCTGCCAATGTGTTACTTGGTTTTCATGATGGATTTGAGCTCCCGTGACTTGTCAAAATGCATCACTTTACATGGCTGTGACCTCGGGGTAGACCTTAACAAAATGTAGCCGTTAGCGGATGTAGGTCAAAGCATATGTTGCATGGAAACAAGCTGAAGGGTTACAATCTTGGCAACATTTTGATTAATAGTGGTTTTAGTTGTAGGCTGCGAACAGTGGTAGTAGGTGTAATAGTTTGGCTGAGTTTTTTGAGGTTATAAATTATGGCTTAGGCCTACTTATACATGCACAGTCCCCCGCATTTCCCCCATCTAAAATGTTGTTTTAATTGTTACACCTTCAGCTTCCTGTTATGTGCAATATTTTTAGGACTTTTCGCCATTCAAAAGATAGGATATTTTGGTTTATTTTGTTAATTGCTATGGCAACACTCCTAATTTTTCATCATTCTGAAACTCATGGATATTTTGTGTAATATAAAGAGGCTTTTTTGAAGATGGATCAAAAGCAGAGCGCAAATTTTGTTTCAGTCTAGCAGCGGTCTAGTGTAACAGGGTTCTATTGACTGTAATTTAGTCTAATGCAGCCCAAATAATTACTTTGCATTATTTGTTCCAGTATTGTCATGTTTACTCTTTGATGTATTGTTAGTGTGCATTGTAAGTGTACTGTCAGCAAAAAGCTAACCAAAACAACATTTCCTTTCTCTTTTTTAGTTACCCATGAACATCTGAAAGACCGAGGCCTATTCAGTCTCCCCCCTCCACCCCCGGGAGCCAACCCCACAGAGTACTACCACCTGATGGCCAGTGCCAGCCAGCGTAGCCCCTACGGAGACCTCCTGATGCAGAGCGGAGCTGCAGCAGCCGCGGCAGCAGCAGTGGCAGCGGCTGGTCATCTACCCGACTACATCAGCCCCGTGGATGGTGAGATTTCAATGGATAATATTGTGATCTATTTGTCATGAGAAGCTGATTATCATATCTGTCTTTTGTCTTGCCTGTGTTTACTTCTGACTGCTACTGACCCACACTGTATTTCTGGTTAAGCCGCAATCCCATTCATTTCAATAAAACGAGAGCAATGTTTTGTTGATAAAAGAATATAAAATGTTCAATGTTCGGTGCAGCAACAGGTAGGAAATCACAACATAACTTGCACTATTAGTTTGTGTCGAAAAATGACATTCTATAGTGAATATATAGTGTTTTTTTGTCATAATTGTGGTATCGAAAGTGGTATCGAGTATCAAGCCTTTTCCCTAGTATTGAAACAAGTCAACACTTCACCCATTCTCTGGGATAGGGCTGTGCCAAAAATTGAAAGAGCGATAGATGGCGATTTGCACAGCCCATACGCGGGAACATTCACTACAACACGTGCACAATTACTACGAGTATCACAGCAGAGATGCATGATGTGGAATCGGCCCATAAGAGCGTGTGATTCTGAAGGAGTCACCGCTCACTTGTTTAGGTGAAAGCTCAGTCAGGGCCTCACTTTCTTTATGTCTCCTCACGTGCCCTCATGTTTCCCAAATTTGACTAAAATCTACACAATTTAACTAAAAGCCCAGCCTCCCTCCAGCCTCTGTGCGTGCCGTCTGCCCCCGCTCCCCATCCCTCTCATCTTTTCTCCTCTCTTTCTCTGCTTTTGGTGCTTCTTATCATTATAGCCCAGGTTCCAGAAAGCAAACAACTATTTTCTCTCAATTTATGAGCGAGACTTAAGACCTAATTTAGCGCACAGAGACATCACACACGTTTCTCCACATGGCAATTGCACGCACATGCTTTTACGCTTAATATATTGCACAACTTTCCAAACTTTAAATGTGGATTTCTCTGGAGTTATTGGTTCTAGCGACGCTGAATAAAAACTGTAGTGATGAACCTGGTCTCTATAACTGAAATCCACCTGTCTATGTTTTCAATAAAGGATATATGGAAAAGAATAAAACTGAAAATCGACATTGAACAATATGGGAAAAAAAATCGCAGTTTTTTTTTTTTTTTTTGCCCAGCCCTACTAAGAGAGACTTAAACAGTTTTGTACTCTATATAGAACTTATTTGGCCATTGCGGTAAGGACGACTGAAGACTTTCGTTTTAAACTCAGAAATGTCTAGACAAACATTTGTAGAAAGTGATAAAATAAACCTATGTCCAACAGCCGACTTAAAACAACACAATATTTTGCCCCGCTAAACTTTATGTTTTAATTATAAGCACCGACACATCTTGATCCTTTGTGTGTCTTTCATCCACGCTACAAGTGTAACAACCAACTTTTACTGCCTCTTCCCCTTTGTTCCCAGCAGCAGGCATGTTGATACCGTCCTCTTCCTTTTCTGCTTGGAATAGTTTACCACATCAAAGCCTGTTGAGTTCTTGTAGACTTTAAAATGTAGCACAGGGATGGTGGTTAGGGCTGTGTAAAAACTAAAAGCCCCAAGGTACATGCCCGTAAAAAATGTAGATCCAAAACAACTAGTGACTACCTGGGACAGGACAGTGTGGGAAGATGTTATTCTAGAAGTGTTTGCATGAGATTAGCATTAACAAATGATCTTAGTATCAATTCTGTATCTTACACATTGGCCTAACCTTCATTCATTAGCTTAGCGTTGATACATTGACTTTACTTTTACGCATAATATTAGCATCAATGCATTAGTTTAGCATGTGCACATTAGCTTAGCAAGTGCATTTTAGCTTAGCTAGGGCATATTATTCTTCCCTTGCCAAAGTTCTGACAGTCAAGCTAATGGCCAAGAAACAACCGCACAGAGACTAGCTTGTTTCTTGGCTCCGCTCTGAATCAAAATGATGGTCAGGCCCCGGCACGAAGCTTTGATTTCAGAGGTAAAACTCATCCAAGAAACCTTCATCCCTCATGAATGGAGGATAGAGAGCGCACAAAGTGGAAAAGTGTCCGTGAAAGTTAAACCTTTCAATGCCTGATAATCAAGTACTCCCTGCTATTTTGGCGACTGACCACCAGTTCACTTCTCGCGCACTATTTCTTTCATCCTGCCCAAACTGCCCACCCAGGAAAATCAAAATCAAGCTCGGTTGGCCCTTGCATGACACCGTAGTCAGCATCCTCACGCACATAGCAAAACATCGCAAGATCTGATAGGGCGATTACTCTTTCAAATGACCTCAGTCACTCAAGCCTAAATTGTAAGTTTGTTAGCTGACCGCCCCTCTCTACGTTACCCCCTCCAACCACCCCAGTGACCGCCGCTGTGTAGCCGTGCCCGCACTTGTTTGACGAAGCTGTTTACTCAAAAAGCCACTGCCCCCCACCTCATCTGCGCCACACTTCTTACCCCCCAGTCCCAGCGGCTTTCATGTAGCGTTCAGCCCATCCATAGGAGTGATGTGGTCGGTTTGGGACGCTCCGGCGTGCCAGTCCAGTCGGGACACTCTTCCATTGCGGCGTCCGGGCACACGGTTGGTATTGACAGAGGCGGCGGGCTAATGGTCATCGCGGGCAGCCTCAACTCGAATCAAAGGCGTTATTTACTAGCTTAGCGCGGGAGGAGGAGTGGCGCATACTGCATGTTTTCAGTCCTGCAGTTAGTTTTGGAAAGCAGGCCAGATCTAGAAGCTCATATTAAAAATCAATTTATGCATTAATATTCAACAGACCCACCGCAAATAGCAGGTCGCACTCGGTGAACCCTTAGCGTGGCTTCACACCCTCCGAGCCCCCGGTTTTTCCCCCCCGGATAAGTAAATTGCAGACTGGAACATGCCACAAAGATGCTTTGGTGGAAAGGTTGTAAATACATGCATTAGTGAAGGGGCTTTAAGTCTTCTGGTCCATCCCAAAGTATGTTAAAGCACTGGCTAATGTCCAGGTAATGACTTGCGGCTAACCTCTTTAGAATTAGCCATTAATTCAATTACAAGGTGCTAAAGCTCTTCCTGACAGTCCTTTTACTTTAGGGAAAATACCAAAGAGCTTTCATACTAATAATAACATCAATATAAAATAATCTAAATGCTTTTCGCAGTTCACAGAAATCCTAAAATCACTCCCAAAATCTAAGATATTTTACAGTCTCATCCAAAATAGGGTAAAAATTCCCCTTTTTGGCAAACAGCTTTTGTCAGCGATCATCAAATTGCGCTGATCTAAGTGCTGGAGCCTTTAGATCAAATCAGATTTTACACTGAATACTTTCTCTCTATGAAACCATGTAGTGTACCCAAAATATACAGTCTTTTCAGTAGCAAACCTACCAGGCTTCTATAATCTTTGTGTAGCGTTAGTAAGACGATCCCGCTCTGATCCACTGTAGACGCAGCCGTTCCAAGCCCAATGAAAAGCCAGTTAACTCTGATTAGCATGCTGTACTGTAAATATGGTTTCTCACATTGGGAGGCATTCAGGAGGCTGTTTATGCGTGAGCGTGCAGGTATGTCGGGGCTGGGTGGGCACAGGAATATCAGAGCGGCCTGTGGGCAGAATCCGACGCTCCCACGACAAAAGCGCCGGCCAAAGTAAATGTGGGCCATCCTGAGGAAAAAGGGATTTTCTGTAGACGCAGCAAAGCGAAGGCAGCAGATACATTTGTGTACATATGCGGTGGTGAGGAGTGAGTGGGCGAGGGGGGGGGCTGCATACACAAACACTTAACTATATGTTGGTTCATGTGCACATGGCTGCAAGTGTGTGCGTAAACAACGGTGGCTTTGGCCGGCACACTGGGGGCTCATAGAGGATTCAGCACCAGCAACGCTCCTAATAAATTCACTGTGTTAGCATTAGCGAGATTTAGCAGGGAAAATAAACATTGGCCCACTCCAGAGACCCCAGGGGGTGGCTGGGTAAAGATGTGGAGGCCTTGGGCAGTACTGGCTCTGCGTCAGACCGTGGTGCGGTGGGTGGGGGCGACCGCTCATTACAGGGAAAGATACTGGACATGTGGCCTGCCTCACCTCAAACAAGGTCAAACTCAGACACCTCATAGCTTGTAATGCAAAACTTGGAAAAAGTCATTGCAATATTTCCTTAAAGCTTTATATGTTAACCATTTTCAGCATTTTTTTATGAATAAATATGAAAGGAGGTGCTCAAAATGACACAGTTTTTTTTCAAACTTACAAAACTACTGCCATAAAAAAACATAGCGAGCTGTAAAACTTCAACGTCATCCAAATAAACCCACAATGAGCCATTAGTCCTATGAAATTTATTGGACTGAAGCAGTTACAACATTTGGAAAAAGACCAAAATCTCAACACAATTAGTGAATGAATTAGTTAAGAAGTAGACTTAAACATATAAGGTTTAGAAGAGACTTTCATGTTGCAGTTATTTCCAAAACAAATAACTGCATAGGTTCTTTTAAAACATGAAAAACAGGTGAATTTGTGATTATAAATGTTTTTCACCAGACAGTTAAAATGCATTAGTGGCACGAGTGTATCCAATTTTGCATGTTCTTGAAATGTATTCTGTTTTTGGGAAGCAAACAAACCAAAAGCGGTTTTTTTTTCCCCATTTTAGTTATAGTGCAGCCAGTTTTTAGACGTAGACCATCATGAGATTAAAAAGTTCCCATATGAAAGTTCAACAAGCGAGATATTCTGACAGGACAGTCTATGAAGTAGAGTGTAGTGTACAGTGATGGGTTTTAATTTCATCACGTTATGAAACAGGGCTGAGTGAAACAGTGTATCTAAAGATTTCAAAGTCGAGGCTTCTGCATGTATATTATATCTCCATAATCTAGCACAGAAAGAAAGGTTACTCGAACTGGGATAAAATTATAGATTTTTTAGATTTTAAACTGTTACATAATCCCGAGATATGTATTCTAAAGGATAAGCTTTCGTCAAGCCAAAACCTGAGATATTTATAGGTGGTGACTTAATGAGTGTGGGATTTAGTGTATAAGGAATTACAGCTCGCACATCACTTAAATGTCTTTAAAAAAATCATATACTTAGTTTTATTTGCATTTAGTGTTTTCAGGTCTTTAGCACAGTGTCTATAAGTAACTAGTATAAGTATAACTGAGATACAAAGGTGACTGAGGAGCACAGTACATTGCTGCAGCTAACAATGCTCAATCTAGGTTCCCGGTTCAGTCAAATGTACTTTACAACGGCACTTCTATACCGCTAATTCCAGATACAGACTTTTTTTTACAAGTATACTGTTTCTTTTCAAACCTATATTTGCGTAAAAACTCACAATGTAGTCATCAGTTTCCAATACATTCCATCTGCGATTCTATTGTGTCTCCCACCGAAAGCACAAAGCGCTCAGGGAGGAAAAAAGAATCGTCTGTAGTGAGCGTAATTACTTATAACAACGTATTCTTAAGAGTGATTTTAGCATTACAAAGGTTTTACAAAGGTTACAAACTTCACAGCGCATTACTGCAGTTTTACATTTGCTCCGGGCCTGGGTCACACTTAGCTCTCGGAGATTAGCACAACCCTTCAATTAAAGTGTTTTGATTTTTCACAAAGCCGTTTCATTTTAAAACAGCACGTCTCGGGCTAAACTGTTGAAAATAATCACAAACATACATACTCCGCCACGTTTTTTAATATATTTCTTTACTGTATCAATGGATGCCCTGAGTGCCTGTAATTATGACTATATAAATCCAGATCCCACAATTACAACCAGGCCAGAATCTTTGGCATATTACTGCACTCTGCCGCGCCGCTATGGCCTATGTAACATCTGTTTTCTCGCTCCGTGCCGGAACCTGCTCTACCCTTTCAATTAGGAGCGCCACCAATAAAACACCCGGTTGCCAAGCGTTGTGTGAATCCAGGTAAATAGACAACAGCTTCCATCCAAGTAAACAAAAGCTAATGAAAGAGGACCATATCTTCGGATAACCTCTTAGCCGCAGGCGTTGAGAATTCCTAAGGTGCGCTGTAAAGGGGGCGGCGTTCAGTGGCACGGTGCCCAGAAGGGTGAGGTAGGCGCCAGAGCAGCCATGCCACCAGCCTATGAAGCCTGTTTCCTGCTTCATGAAAGGGGAATATTATTAATGCAACCTATCTGCCATTAAAATCTGCTGGCAGATGTAGTAAGCAACTCCTCTCTGCGAAAAATAGCAAGTCCAGGCAGCTGCGTGACCCATTTGTAGTGACATAGTAGGGCTAGCTAAAAGTCTCCATTCATGCTGTCAGTGTTAGTGCCAAAGATTTTAGCATTCATCTATTTGGTTGTTTTTATTTCGTCGCTAATAACTTGTCTCAGCACACTCATGAGGTGAAAAATTATACTTATACTTATTATACTATGTTTTGATACTGTTACAACATAGACTAACATTCACTTTCTTGAAAATATTAAGTCATAATCATAATTTCCATAGCCTGCTAGGGATGCACCGATACAGCTTTTTCAGTTCCGATACCAATATCAATCATTTGGATTTAAGTGTCTGCCGATACCAGATTTCAACCACTACCAGAAAAAGTAAAAATAGGCTTTCAAGTAGCTAAAGAACAGCTTTGTATAAGTCAAGTTCGAATTTTATGAGCCATTCGGGGATAACAAAGGCCAGTAAAAAGTCTCATTACATTAATTTAAAGCAAGGGTCTCAAACTCAAATTAGCTGGGGACCGCAGAAGGCAGAGGCAGGTATTTGTTAAAATCTTCTCAAACATCATCGCTGTTTTATGCCAATTCCTGTGGATTTTATGAATATACATCGTTATTTGTTGAATCTTTTATGACGGGAGTACACAGCGCGAGTGACACTTGTGTTTGGGGTTTACTGATTTGGCTGAATCTTCTTCACGCAACACGCTAATGCCACACTAACATTAAACTTTCATATTGTCCTGCGGGCCACAAAATATCGTCTTGCGGGCCACAATTGGCCCCGGGGCCGCGAGTTTGAGACTTGATTTAAAGGCAGCAGCAATATTATCAGTGTGGGTGCATCCCTAAACCTATTTAAAATGTGATATACAATGGTGTGTTTTAGTCATTGGTAATATGTTCTTCAAATTATGGTACTCAAGCCATTTTCTATAGCTTTCTAGATTTTGACTGATCGTTTGCCTACTTCATTCAAAGGCTTTATACGCTTCAACTGTAAATCAAAGTCTAACTGATTTGAACCAAGCCATTATGTCATTTACAGCCATATAGAGGCCTGGCATGTGTCCCACCACACTGTCACCTTAAACACAAAACCAAAGTATAGACATTTTCATAATTGGAGCATCCCCATTGGTTTAACCTTTGTTCCATTCCCACCAAACGACATATTATTCCTGATGTACATTCCTTACAGGCGTTTGTTGTGTTTGCCAACTCTTTCATATCTATGTCTGCTTAGCTGCTCAGACCTTCAATGTCTCCTTGCGTCTGGGGGCTCTATAACCAAACACACATGTCTCCCCTTTAGTTCTCGCCACCTCAGAAACATTTTTAAAAGAGCCAGGCCCCCTTTTTTTTTTTTTTTTTTTTTTTTATAGCCGTAAGGGGGTCTGGTCTGGTGGTGGTTGCTTTGGGGTGTTCAGATTGGGAGCACATTGAAGATGGTGGGGTTGACACGCAGTAAACATATGCGCAGGGTCACGGTGCATGCGCCCAGGTGAGCCGTGATGGGGGCCGTTAGGAGTTTCCGGGCCCCAGCGCCTCCAATGATGTCCGCCATAAGAGCTCATTACAGCCCGAAGTGGAGCTGCGGCCTGTCCACCCACACCACCTGTCTGAAAGGGCTGGAGCTGTCACCCTATGTGTGTTTTGTAGGGGGATTTAAATGAACAATATTAACAAAAAAAAAAATAAAAAAAATAATAAAAAAAATAAAATAAAATAAAATAAAAATAAAATAAAATAAAATAAATAATCAAATCAAATCAGCCTCATAATAATATAGGAGGAAGAGGAGGAATAGTTACTGCTTGAAGTAGTTAGATGTTAGTGGAAGTATCTCCTATTATTTTGTAGTAGTAATAGTTGTAGCAGAGTACAGTATGTAAGAGTATTTGGTTGCAGTAGTACTAGTAATAGGCCTAGTGTTGTTTGTTTTTTTTGTATTGTAGTAGCACTAGTACTAACCTGTAGCCACAGTATCAAATTAAGTGAAAAGTAGTGTTTTGCATAATAGTTTTCAGTTGTTTTTTTTTTTTTTACTATTTACACTTCGTTAAACTTTTCTCAGTGATGTTAATGGCGGCAAATAATTGACAGGCATTACATTAAAATAACCTAACTAGATCTAAAATTATCAAATACTTTCTAATTTTTAATCACGATGGAAAAATAAATACCCATATCTTTAAGTTCATGGGAAAATTCCACTCTTCTCAGTAAAAACCCATCAGGTCTGAGCGGAGGCCGTGAACCCTACCTTTGTAAGTCAGCCTTGTTCTTTTTTAATGGTATTCTGAAATCAATTTGTTTAAATTGCCTCCATTTAACTTGCCCAAGTACAGCAGTCTTGAGAAGATCTGTATCGCGGTAATTAGGGAGAATGATTGGAGCAATTCATTATGCATAAGAGGATGTGAATGTTAAATAGGAGAGTTGTGTGTGAGAGAGATGCAGGAGATAGTGGCTGTGACCTCTGCGAGAAAACACTGCAAAATAAGTATTTATATAGACCTACTTTAGGATAACTGCATTTATGTAACTAATAATTAATTTATCACTGGCTATTGTGCAATGCTAACTTGTTCTGTGTAGACCTCAGTGGCTGAATAAAGAAAAATGGCCACAAAAAAAAAAAGGCCAATAGCAAAAAATTGGCAAAAAATGGCCAATGGCACAGTTGGTAAGCCATGACCCTACAACCAGACGGTAACTCGTTAAAATCTCACCTAAAGCCAATATTGTTGATGACCCAAATATGTTGCCTGTCATGATAATACATTTTGAAGTGCGATGTAATGCTGAATAATTATAGATGAGTAATGAATCTTAGTTTACATCTGTAATGAGTCATAGAACTTATTAAATCAACCTTTTACAGCTTAAATCTTATCATATAGCAAAAAAATAACCAAAAAATGTCCTAGTAGTGCAAAGAAAAAGTACACATGATAAATATTGACCCCAAAAACTATTGTTCCAGCTTTCATATATTGAACAATGAGTCGATATAGTAATTATTGTGACAGGGCTATCTGGCACGTACAAAAACTATGTCTACTGTGTAATTTTACTGTTCTACTTATAAAAATCAAATCTAACTCTATTTCTGTACTTTGTGTTTTAGCTGTGTCACGTTTCTCCAGCCCTCGCCTGACCCCCAGACTCAGCAGGAAAAGAGCCCTGTCCATTTCGCCCCTGTCCGACGCCAGTATCGACCTGCAGACCATGATCCGCACCTCACCCAACTCTTTAGTGGCCTACATCAACAACTCACGCTCCAGCTCAGCGGCCAGCAGCTCCTACGGACACCTGTCTGTAGGGGGGTTAAGGTACGTGGTCAAAATCTCAGAAAAGTTCCTCCCCATAGAAGTAAAAAACCCTCTTTAACACAACACGTAAAACAATAGTATAGGGCTGTTTGGAGTTTTGAGCATAGGTCAAGATGAGATCTCACCACTTATTTGGGCCATTATTATTATTATAAAAGAAACTAAGCACAAATTTAAACTCTTGCTAACAAATGTTTCTCTCACCAGCCCGTCATTCAGCTTCCCTCACCCCATGAACCCAGTGGCCTATCAGCAGCTCCTGTCCCAGCAGAGAGGCCTAAACGCCTTTGGTCACACTCCTCCTCTGATACAGCCCTCTCCTGCCTCCTTCTCTGCCCGCCAACACCCCCTCACCTCCTCCATGACGACATCCCATAATACCTCCAACTCTGAGACCAACCAGGTATGACTTTTTTTAGTCCATGTTGCAACCGACACCCACAATGTAAAATGAAAAAAAAAAGTGTTTGGTTCAGTTCCCAGACAGTGTGTAACGTTTCTGTGTGGAGTCTGCATGTTCGCTCTGTGTCTGGGTGGGTTTCCTCAATCAAAATATACACAATAGGCAAAATCTGTCAGCTAGGTACCCCTGACCCTAACTCAGCTCAAAATGTGGAGATGGGTCCCTGGGCATTGTGGTTCTGAGAGTGGAACTGCAGAATGGGTCGAATGCAAAGGACAAGTTAACTTTAAAGGAACTGTGTAAAGTTATAAAAAAAAAAGTTACTGCAATCACAACTGAACCTTAGTTACCGTGCCTAAACCTGCAGATAGAGGACACATACATTTTTTCCTCATTCTCAATATATGAACAGGCCATGCTTCAGTGCAAGCTCAGAAACTCCAGATTTCACTCACTGAGCTGCAGAGGCTGCACTGACACTGACTAATGATTGGCTCCAAGTGCTATGGTTTAGAGCGGACATGGGCAAACTACGGCCCAGGGGCCACATGCGGCTCTTTGGGCTTATTCATCCGGCCCGCCGAATGTGACCAAATTATATTAAAATAGGTAAAGGTAAACCATGTTCAATTTACCTTCATTGTTGACCTTTTTGGCACTTGATAAATTGATTGATTACTAACTTAATTAATGCATTTGGAAAACAATTTGTACAATGAGCCTTGCATATTCATGCTTTGCTACATGTTACAGGCCAAATCTCTAATGTAATATATACATATATATATATATTCTGGCCCAGCCCCTCTGTCAAATTTTACAACCAGTTGTGACCCGTGTGATAAAAAGTTTGCACACCCCTGGTTTAGAGAGAGTTCTTTTAGGTTTAAACAATCTGGCCCTCACGTGAGGCTCATTCTGCTTTCTGGTTGGATAATCACCAAAATTATAAACAAATTATAAACAATTTGGCCATCATGTCAAATGGTTTTGCAGCTAAGAATAAATCATCATTAAAGTCGTTATCAGTAAAAGATAGATTTGATTTGCACTATCGGGGGACAGAGATGGGTCATGTTTTTGGAATTTAAAATCAAGATCTTCCATATGGTTCCTGTAAAATGTGTCATGACAGGTTACATTATAATTAGCCACACTAGTTCCCACTGAAAAATGCACATGTTTTGATCAAGCAGCACATTATTATTAGACATGACTTAAACCTCCGTGTACTTCCTCTTTATAGCACCGCTGTTTACTTTATGTTCCTTATTTCATGTAAACATCTCATGCCAGGAGCAGCCCCATCTTGTATTCGTCTTCTATCAGCCGCCTCCTGCACTGTGTCAGAGCTAAAAGCCATGTGCTAACTTGACACAAACCATAATAATAACCAAACATTTAGACATGGTTAAATAGCTGGTTTTTAACAGCGACTGAGACCACATTTCACAGTTTGGTTGACAGACAAATGTTTTCAAAATGCCTGTGACAGGTTTTTATGTTTATGATTTGGTTTGGTGGGATAGTACCTGTGGTAAATATTTATCATAGATTTACATCAGTTAAGTGTCAGTTTGTGGGGGAAAAAAAAAAAAATGAGAAGAATAACAGAACAAAAGTAAAGGAAGTAGCGCTGAGTTGAATACCTCTATCTATGTCATGTGTGCTGCCCCTGTCCAACCAGAAAGTAAAATTATAAATGACAAAAAAGCGTATCTTTAAAATAATACATATATAATGATGTAAAATGTTTTAGTTTCAATGCGTAGTCTAATCTGTCCTACGCACTTTAACAATATCTTGGTTGAATATATACAGCTCCCTTCAATGCTTAATAAATCTTACCACCACAACTGCCGGAGTTTCCCCATTCTTTTCCATACTAAGTGGCGTCAATGGCTTCCTCTCGTCACATCAAAGCCTCTATACCAATAACTTTTTTCGTATTTTCTTGTGGCTTTGGCGATCGTAAAGAAGTCTAAACTGTTTAGTCTCGGCGGCGGTCTCCGGGCTGACTTATGGGCCGTGGTGCCTGGTGCGACCGAGACTCCCCCCCCCCTACTCCGCAGAATAAGAACGCGACTCCGAGCCAAAAAATTTGAACCACAAAATGACGCTAGCATGCTCTTATCTGATACGACGCTAGCTAACTGCTTCTCGCGGTGCAGAAGTGGTGAAATAGATTCTAGTGGTTTCATGAAGTGGTTTGATGATTAAATGAAGAGGAAAAAAAGTAAGAGTAAAGTAGGAGGCGTGTGTGTTAAAGTAATCATGCTTTGAGCTCATTGGGGAGTAGTATACTGGATTCGCTGATTTGTAAATGTCAAAAAAAGAAATCGTTGTCATTTACTGAGATGTTAAGTAACTGTGTTGGTTTTGGGCAGTGGCGTTTGTAAGTAAAGGGCAGGCTGGGCAAACATATGGGGGCCCCCAAAGCTGAATGTATATATTTTAGCATAGCTTTGAAATTAGCATAAACTTGTATCAACATTTAATTTTTAGTTTTATTCTAATTTAGTGACGAAAATGTTACAATCTTGTAGTTATCTCATACCAAAGTTCTTCGGGGAACATTTATCTTTTGTCCCCCCCAAATGCAAAATGACCCTGATTTTGGATCTTCTCTTCAGAACGCAGGTGGGGACCCGGCCGTTAGCAGTACAGTCAACCCGCTCAACACCAAGAGGTCAAAGGTCAAGACGGAAGCCGAGGGACCCCTACCCATCTCACCGTCCACTCAGGTACGAAATGAAATCTTGTAAACGGGCACGGGTCAAGAAGCTATTTGAAATCCAGATAAAAATTCACATGCTAACCTTTGATTTTCTGGTATTGTAAGGGCACGGTTAAAAGTGATAGTAATAGCAAAGGCTTTTTAACAAGAGGTTTAATGACCTACTTGCGTTTTTTTGTTTTTTTTGCTTGTGTCGTCCATACCAAACAAAAGTCACATGTTTATTTTGGGGGGTTAACCCTAGACACCTCTAACTACATTAACTCCATCCATCTTCTCCTGTAGGTCTAAACAGCTGATTACCAGTAATACCTCTTACATTAACCACAATAGATTACTTTTTAAATGCTATTAATTAAGCCACGGCCGTACCTCTATTTCAGATTGATTAAAAGGTAATGAATAAAAATGCTGCTTAAATCAATGCGTTGCCGCTGGTTTGATATCTAGAAACAACTCATTAGGATTACGGAGCAGATAAGATAAGACAGATGCAAAATAGTACTGGCGAATGTTTGTCCTGCGTATTGACCACAGATTTGGCTAAAAGATGGAGCTGAACGCGCACATTTGTCATTTCTTCTCATCGGACTGGGTGCATTAATCTTAAACTGTTCTGTGTGTAGGATCACGGAGGAGGGGTCCTGGACTTGAGCGAGGATCTGGATAAAGACGAGTGTAAACAGGAGCCAGAGGCTATCTACGAGACCAACTGTCACTGGGAGGGCTGCAGCAAGGAGTACGACACCCAGGATCAACTTGTACATGTGAGTGGTGTTGAAGTTATATTAGACCATGGACCATTTTCTATCTGACATAGGTTAGAAACAAGGGCTAATAATATTCTTTACTTATGTCATAACAGCGTTTCCCATAGATTTTGTTCAGACTATGGTGTCAAATACATAGAATAATAGGCAAGGCAACTTTATTTGCATAGCACAATTCATACACAAAGTAATCCAAAGTGCTTTACAGAATAGTAAAGACATTCTAATTGCAATGCAAACAAATCAAAAAGCAGAGTGCAGAATAAAAACCTTTCAGTTATATGCACAGCTAAACAGAACTGTTTTGAGCCTGGACTTAAACATTGTCAAAGTAGAGGCCTGTTTCATATCATCAGGAAGACTGTTCCAGGTTTTAGCTGCATAAAACTAAAATGCTGATTTCTCATAGTCCTTAGTCCTGACCCCGGCCCCTGAGGTCCTCATAGTGTGGAATGATTCATATGGCACTAACATTTCGGATAATAATAATAATGATGATAATAATAATAATAATAATAACAATGGGATGATGTCACTGCCTAATATTGCCTGTATTTCATATAAAGATTTTAAAGAGTGTAGTTTTTATGTGAATCACAGTACAAACAGCAGTATTTTGTTATGTCAGTGTTTAGTCTATGTTCTTTTTAGACTATGGGAGAGAATTTTAGACTATGGTGGGCAGTGTTGGGCATCTTACTTCAAAAATGTAATTAGTTATAGTTACAAGTAACTGAGTTACCATCTCAGTTACTTTTTGGGAGAAGTAACTAGTTACTATGCAAAGTAACTATGCCGTTTCTTACCATGTTAAAACAATAAAAACACAACAGATGTAAACCTTTAACATTTATTTCACTTTAACAGATTGTAATTATATTGCATTTGTTTAAAGTGATTCACATCTGACAACAGCCTGGACACTTTCAGTCACATTTAAACATATGTCCATATCAAATATGTAGCAGTAGTTTGTGTAAAGTTGCAGGAGGAGGCGCCGTGCGTCAGGGCGTCACGTTTCTGATCAAAACTCAACTTGGACCCAATCAGCTGTCAATGCTCGTGTGACAGGACACCATTTCCCATCATGCATTAACCGTTTGTAGTCCATGCAGGCGGCGCAGTCGGTGGAGCTGCTGCGCTCACCTCGCTCAAAAATTGTGGCCATGTCCCAATTCGCCAAATGCACCGTTCCATGTTCTATTCGAAGTGCGGGTTGAAGTACCGCCCGACTTAAATACGACGTTCGAACCGCGGATTTAAGGGCACTTTGGTTATTTGAGACATGGCCTGCGTCGGCCTCGATCTCACAAGATTATCTGCGCCCGCCTCGCTCATCTCAAACAAGCCTATGATCTCACCCCGAGCCTCCTCTTTCACCAAAGAAACACAACAGCTGCAGCTCCTCGTCTGAGAGATGCTGTGATGAAGAGCAGAGTGAACTGAAATAATAGTAACGCGCCACGTTTTATTGAAAAAACTACGCCGTTAGTAACGCCGTTATAGTTTTTAGTTGTGGTAAAACATAGCATAACAAATTTAATTTATTTAAGGTGTAACTTGTAACTTTTCTAATGAAAACATCGACACCTGCTTGTCTCTGGGGAGATGCTATTGCTTTGGCTAGAATGTTCCGCAGTATGCCATAAAACATATCTGGGAAACAACCAGATAATGCCACAAGGTTACAGGTCAGATCTGTGGAGAGGGAGTCCACACACCGTAATTAAAGTCCATGGAGAAAACCAGCCCACTAACCTTTTGTCTTGGTTATTCTTCTAATTAACATTCATTATTAAACAACATTTTCTAATGAAAACATCACTTGAAGAAAATACATACATGAAACAAATATGACAAGTTTTGATCTCTTTGAACAAATGTTAAAGGCGCTGTACCTGATTTTTACTGTCTTAAAGTTGAAAACAGAACTACTGTAGTTCATTATAAACGGTTTGTAGTGGTCCAAACTTATTCTTCATAATAAGAATCCTAATTATTTATTAGAGTTTATAAGTGCTTTTTAGAACTTTCAGCATCTAGTCACAGTGATGCAATTAGCATGCTAAAACGCACTTCCTGATTCTCTGACAATTAAAAAACCCAAACACTTAATAATTAGATGCAGACAAGACAGAACTGACTTATTTTGACCTCAAGAGCCGCTTATATAATATATCTTGACTGGGAAAAGACACATTTTGCTCAAATACATGGAAAAAAATCAGGTACTGGCCCTTTAACTAAGAAATGTAGAAAATATATGAGAAATTATGAGTTCAGATGGATGACTTTTTGCAACAGTGACAACATTTCATTCACACCAAACCTATCAAAGCTGAGTTAAAAGTACAAACCTCACGCCCCCCATACATCTTAATTAGACGCCTTTACTCGAATCGTGCACTTGACCAAAACTCCCAAACACCTTCTTTGTGTCCCCCATTAAACGTGGCTGTGATCTTTTCTGTCTGCCTGACACGAGAGGCCGGTAATGAGCCCGCGGGCCCTCGCCGAATTCAACTGCAGCTGTGGCCCCCCCTCCCTCCCTCCCTCCCTTCCCCAAACGCCCCCCTGACCCCTCACACCCCGCGACCTCCGACCCCCCGACCCCTCACTCTTCCGAACCCGGCCCCCGAAGCTCAAGAGCCGGCCGTAAATCCAGTCCCCCTCGTGGGTTAAGCTAGCTGATTGTCACGTGAACACTAAGAGGGGAATGTGTCATGACCAAAGACCCGAGAACTGATGGGAGGGTTCACTACGGGGGTGCTACAAGTCAGAACCAGGGTTGGCTCTGAAGAACTTTGGCCCTCCCCAGCTTCCATAGTGTGTGAAAGCATGCCAATTTGCTAGGAAAGGACAGCTGAGGGGATCCGCTGAGGTCAATGTGTTTTAAAGCCATCGGCGTGTAACAAAGTTTGACAATACAGACTGGAAAATCATTATGGTTTGATGAAGTAGTTGCTGAAAGTTGTTGAAATCAATCATTTTTATTTTGTATACACAGCAACTATAAACCTGAACAGTTTAAGATGCATTATGTAACTGCTTGTCTTTACCTAGAGGTTATTGCTTTGCCTGGAATTTTCCACTGTATGACATTAAACTCGTCTTACATTTACGCAATTACTCATGTTTACATTTCTAAAATATTCTTACAGTTAGTGGGCTCATCTCACAATTGATCCAAACTTTTTTCAACGAGGACCGCATACTGAAACATATTTGAAGCGGAGAGCCGCAAACAAGACTTGGAACATTATTTGTAGGTCTGTGTCACAATGTAATGTGATGTTATTCAGGTTATAAAGGTAGAATCTTTTCAGTTTGTAGTAAAAAATACTTCCTGATCAATTGGGCCAGTTTAGGAGGAGGTGTGAGGGCCAACAAAATTTGATCTGAGAGCCGCATTTGGCCCCTGGGCCATAGTTTTGGACAGCCCTGATCTAAAGTTTCTTAAAATGGTTCATTCTTTAATCTGCATACTGTTTGGCTGATGAATTCTTTTTTTTTTTTTTTTTTTTTTTTGCAAACATTTTTTCCGTCACAGCGGCTCCCTGAACACATTTTTGTTTGGTCTCAATCGTCTCACTAAATCAGCAGAAACGCACACCTGCCGCTTCACTTTTGGGCTCTGCTCCCCAGACTTAGCCCGTCTGACGAGCCGACAGAATACCGAGTTTGTGCCTAATATAACCTGCAAATAGAGGCCGCACACTTGTTTCCATTTCCCCCAGTCTAGCTCAACTACAAATAGAAGTGAAGGATTGTGGGTAAGGACGTCCTTGTAAGCAGGGTGGTGCTGTTGGGTGTGTGGCTGTTTGACTGAGGTGGAAAAATTAAAGCATGTACAGGTTAAAGGCGCAGTATGTAATGTTTCTTGTGCAGGTTGCGCCATCTGCCTGTCTCCATGGAGATGTTGTTGCTTTACTTATAATAGTCCACAGTATGGCATTAAACTGTTCTATCTCCATGGAGACAAGCAAGTGACATTGACAGGTGAAATTTAGGTCAGGTCTACAGAGAGGCGACATCGCAGATTTTTGCTGCCACTGTAATGCTAATAACAACTAGCATGCTAACAGTGCATTTCCTGATTATCGGATAATAAAGACTTTATAATTAGATGCAGACTGACAGCACACAGTGGACTTATTTTGACCTCAAGAACTAATTATACAATATTTTTATACCGGAACAAGACACATTTTGCTCAAATACCTGCCCTTTAGATTTTTAAGTAATTACTTCAGCCATTATTGTATATTCTGAACTCAAACTAAAAAAAAATCACAATAATTTGAAATAAACTTCGAATGAAAAAGTCACAATCATCTAGAACTTGTTGCAACTTCAAAAATTATCTTTACGACGCAACTGTGACGCAAACTCTTGTAAAACACAAATAGCCCAATTTTGTTTTTGGTTACACATCTTGAGGAACTTAAGTCACTTACTTCCTTTACCGCCAAAAAAGAAAAGAATAGGCTGTTAAAATGATAGTGACTTTTTCCTGTCTCTTTCTGTCCTTCACCGAGGAAATCCACCACACTCACACCGCCTGAACAAACAAATGACACTTTTAAACTTGTTTCAGCTTTCAATCGGTGCATAGTAACTGTCAGTTGTAACGGATAGGCCATAATAGATAGGCCCATTCATCTATCCGTGTGTGATGTAAAGGGGAGCGGCGTTCGGTGGGAAACGAGACAGGAATGTGCTGAGTCGACTTACGCGTAAACAATATCCAAGCTATTTTTGTACCATGTGGTTCGGATTTGGCTGGAAAAATTCTTCACAAATATCTGTCATCAGAAAGCTAATCTAATTTAGTTTTATTATATTATCTATTATTATATTATGGGATTGGGTTTTTATGTTGCTGTCGGTTACATAATCAAATGATACGATAAAAGTCCGAAACTAAGATAACACATCATTCAAGACTGTTAAAAAAAAACGTCAGATGTTATTAGTTTATGGGCTTGATATGATTAAATTACATTAAGTTAGTGTTTTTGCCAAGTTGTTACATTGGGAGTAGGACAGTGTAATGAATTCAATGCAATATTCAAAAAAATTGTACATTTTGTGAAAACTGTATTTTAAATTGTAAAAGCCGAAGTTAAATCTGTCAACTGGACAAGAAATTGCAGATGTTTCCCTGTTCATCCAAGCCGTTTCTTCAGTTCTGGTCAGATTGCTGGTGGACACTGCCTTATATCTGTATTTTTGTGTATCATGTGTATCAGTTCTACAACATTTGCTCAGTGTTAACGTTTATTTGTATGTATTTAGTTTCTGCCAGAATATACCATTTGACTTACCTCAGTTTATAATAATGATGTTGCATGATTCACAATTTTTGATTTTAAATAAAGATGCTGTCCACAATGCACATTTTAAACAAGTTCAGGAGCTCTATTTCATTATATTATTAAAGGCGCTGGTTTTTACTGTTTTAAAAATGTGAAAACTAGCGCATTTTAAGCAACTGCAGTTACTCTTCACTTTCCTGATTATTTTTCGCAATTTTCGGAGGCCAAAGCGGACTTTTGCAGTCACACAGGGCCGGTGAGGGAAGTCCGGGAGTCCCTGCTTAGACTGCTGCCCCCGCGATAAGCCCTGGATAAGCGGAAGAAAATGGATGGATGGATGGATGGAGTACTGGTATCTACAACTATCATATGAGCACTCTCTAACATGACTTTTTTTCGTTATTTTCAGCATATCAACAATGACCACATTCACGGTGAGAAGAAGGAGTTCGTGTGCCGCTGGGAGGAGTGTTCCCGGGAGCAGAAGCCCTTTAAGGCGCAGTACATGCTGGTGGTCCACATGAGGCGCCACACCGGGGAGAAGCCTCACAAATGCACGGTAAGAAGGAAGGACCTACAACCAGCCAGCGCTAATCAACGCGAGCGGAGGCAGATGGACGTCTCGGGGCTAAAACGGGAGAGCGTGCATTCCCATAATATAGTCATAACTCCAAACAGGTGGAGCAGGACTTGCATCCACGCTGGTTTGTCGTAGAGGGTATAGTTTATGCATAGGCAGGTCAGGGGAGGACAGTAAGTTCACATAGGGAGTCCTGGTTATGGTGTCCACGGGTTTTAGAATGATGAAAAGTTAAGACCGTTGTCATAGCAGTTAGCGATTTAGAGCAGACCTGTTACGCAAAATCGACTTTTAGAGCTTTTAATCACGTTGTAATTGTTTCCCCTTCTCATTTACTCTCTCGAAGTTGTTCTTGGAGTGATTTGTGCATGTTTGAGCAATCTTTAATCGCTTTTTTTCAAGACGCCATATTGCCGATCAATCCTCGTTTTCACTGCCACTGCTCTGTACCTACTTCGTTCTACAATTTTATTTTATTTATCGTTAATACTTTTAGGATTCGGCAGCGTTGCATAGTAATTTTGGCATAAAAACAAAAAAAATCCGCTACTCGCTATCATGATCTGCAGTTATGACGTTTACGGCGACGTCAGATCCCATCAGGCACAACAGTTTTCTGACGCAGAAGTCAGCGAACTGATTTGTAGTCGTTTTAGATGAATATTGCGATTTTAAATGGGCAATTTATGACCTAATGATCCACAGTGTCATAGATTATAACTATATAGCAGATACAAGCACAATAGGTCTATGATATCTTCTGAATTGTGAAAAGTCCTCAAAATGTCACTTTAATAACAGGAAGCTTCAAATGAGCATTGTAAAAAGGGCTGAACGATATGGCCGATAAAAATGTAAATTGTTATCTGATCCTTTGACAATAGGTTTTTTGGTGATATCTTTCATAGTGATTCAGTTCATTTCTGTTTATTGCAGCCGTATGCTCAAACAAACACAGAAAACACAGACACTTCTCCATCCTCTCTTCCTATTGGTCAGGCGTTGTTATGCTGTAACCGGTGGATTTAACCAATCACAGTGAAGTGAAGCAGTAAATGAGTTTAGTTATATCTTTATAGCATATATAACGACATTAACAGCTTGGATCACGCTAATAATTCATAATAATTCCACTATAAAACAGTTCTGAGTAAATTATCTGAACTACTAGTTACAGGATTTAAATATGAGCCCAAATGGGAGCTCGAAAAGTCTTGAAAAGGAGAATTTCCAAGGCTGTTGCAACATCCACATTATTATGATAAGATGTGAAAACTTTATCTCCTAAAGTAAACACAAATTACCTCATACTCGGTCAGGCTGACATCCTCTTTCACCAGTGATAACCTTTCACTACAAAAAACACCAAAACTGGCCTTGAGTTTTTTCTTTCTTGCTGATTTTCCCTCTTAAACCTAAAATATGACTAAGGACACTGACTGAGTTTACACACTATACTTTAAGGTGCACTATGTAACGTTTCTGGTGGAGAGTCTGCTACTTATCCAATTCGATGGAAAGAAGCAGGTGATGTACAGGACAAGGTACAGGTCAAATCTGCAAAGAGGCGACCCCACTCACTCTCTGTAAGGCATTTCAGAGCAATAAAACGCCTATAATTTAACGAATGTGAGATTAAAGCCATGCTATGGACTTTTTTCCAGAGAATTATACTCCCATGGTCCCAAGCAAGTGGCAAAAACTACAAGAAATGTTGCATAGTACAACTTTAGCTTAACATATTGAGTCTATTGTGCAGCTTTAGCTTGTCTGTTTGTAGCAATAACTTAATTATGCTTCTATCTTGCCTGAAATACACATCATTCAAACGGAATCAATGTGTTTACTTCTAATCTAAAATTTGAATTCCTCTGCTTACTTTAAAAAACTTCGCAAGTTTCGATATTATATCTCTTCAACCCAGTTCCAGGTTAGATCTCTCTATGTAACCCGCCCTCTTTTACCCCCCGTACAAACTAATCAGACACGTCTTTGAGAATTCTTTGTGGCGATATGTTCTGTGTTGATAAATCATGGGGGGTTCGTCTCGGGCTCGCTGGGTGAAGATCAGATCGCAGAGGCTGTTTTTGACGTCTTCAAAGCGGCGCCCAAGTTCTTCTGAATACATTAAACACATGAGCGGTGAAGGCCATGTGAAAGGCTGACTGACTGTGGGGATGAGTAATTAAAATATGCAGACGAGCAAGAGGCTATGGAGGGATCCTTATGGGCTGGGACTGATGTTCTGTAACCGAAATTATAAGAAGATATGTATGAAGTGACACTAAGCCAGGGATGGGTAGAGTAGCCAAAAATTTTACTTAAATGAGAGTAACGTTACTTACAAAATAGTGCAAGTACAAAGTAGTGGTCTGAGAAATTACTCGAGTAACTTAAAGAGGAAGGACAAAATATTAAATAATGCACAAAATCTGGTATTTTCAAATGTGTTTTTTAGATGCGTCCAAGGCATTCGACAGAGTGGATCACCGAAAATTATTTATGAAGCTGATTCTGAAAGGTGTACCCAAATGTACTCTGCGTATTTTATTTAATCTATTGGTACGGACAACAGACAATGCAGATCAAGTGGGGAAACTGCCCCATTTAGAGTCAGTTTGTGTCTAGATGAACTGTCAACAAAGCTCAAAACATGTAAAACTGGCCGTGTGGCTGGAAATCTTGAATCATTTAATGTATGCAGATGACTTGTTTTTAGTCCAAGCGCCGCTGGTTTACAGCAGCTGCTCTACATCTGTTCAGCTTATGTGTGGAGCATGACATTAAGTATAACGCAACTAAGAGTATGATCATGATCTGTCGGACCAAAGTGGACAAGCACATGAGATATCCTGATTCTAGTGTTGTATTGAGGGTTACGACTAAAATAAAATATCTTGGACAGATCATCACTGCGGAGGATATTTACAGACAATGCAGGATGTTGTATGCTCAAGCTAATACTCTTATGTTCAAGTTTGGTTCGTGCTCTGATGATGTAAAGCTGAAGTTGTTTAAATCATACACCGTTATACACTGCCCACCTCTGAATCATTACAAAAAAGCCACTCTCCAAAAGCTGCAGGTGGCTCTTGAGGAGGCGGTGATGGACTAGCGCGACTGAGATGTTTGTTACTGCACGAGTGAACACTTTGCAAGCTGCGCTAAGAACTTTAATGTACAGGTGAATTGTTCGAGCAGGCTGAATAGTGGTGTGGCTGTTTTTTTCTTAGGGACTAAGGATGAAAATTAGCACTGGCTATCACTCATATTTACAGGTGTGGGGTTTGTTCCTCAGCCTCTGTTCTTAAATGCACTGTCCTTCATTTCAAACAAACAAACAAACAAGATGTGGAGACTTCAGTGATGTGGAGATGTGTCTTTTTAAAACTTAAATGTTACTGTTTGTATTTTCACTGTCCTTGTCTGTTTTTAAAAATGGACCATGAGTCTGGAATAAAGATGAATTGATACAAAAATTTGAAAAAAAACCACATTTTGTCTGAAGGAGCAGTGCAAAAAACACAAATGTTCAAATAATTTCATATTTTATTTTTTCATTTCATAAAGCTTTCGTTACTTTTAGACTTACTCACAGCGGGAAGAGTAACCACAACTTTTACTCAAGTAGGAGTACTGTTACTGTACTTAAACAATAATATTACTTCAGTAGGAGTAAAAGTACGCTGCTTGAAAAATACTCTGAAAAGTATGTGTGTTTTTAGCTATAAGGAGGTAACTAGCGCTCCTGGAACTGAACCTGTGACCTTCTAGCTGTGGGGCTTGAAGTGTTAATCACTCTTTCATCATCATCTTTGAAAAATACAATAATCTGGATAATATTGTACTGTATTTCTTAACAGTAACTCACTAAAACACTTTAAATACATTTACTTAAGTCACAACTTTGATCACTATTTTTACTTCTACTTAATAATATCGTCTGAAAGTTACTATATCTGCACAAACCCTTCTCCTACGTCTCTTTGAATCTTCTCTTTTGAGGTGGAATCTTTTAAATGTACAACATTTTTTGGATCAACTTGTATTTCTTTTCATTTGAAGCCTCCACAATGACAGCTCAGAAGGAATACCAAATTATAGCTTGTACCGTGCACCAGAAACAACAGACTAAACAGAGCCCCTATTGTCTCTAAGCCTCACACTTTAGTTTAGTTTTTGCAGATAATAGGCCCCTTTTTACCCCGCATTTGGCTTTGTGTGGCACGGCACAGTAGGCGGGCACCGGGCCAAGGCTAGATTACATTTAAACAGCAGTCGCCAACCAACCAGCTGGGCATAAACAGAGCAGGGATGTGCCATGGAGTGTGTTTACAGGCGGGTGGGCATGTCACTGTTTCAGATGACATCATGTAGGGTTGTATGTTCATTTAGTTGACTCAAGTATTTTTTTCGTTTTTGTCATTTTCACCAAAATTAAAAAAGTAATAGTATAGTATAGTAAAATATACACAAGGAACAGGTGGAGACTAGATCCAAGTTCCACGTTTCAACCTGCCCTTTTCAAACTCACTCAACTCAATAAAGAAATTCAGTATAATTTATCATAGCTGAAATATATTTTGCGGTCGACTGAAATAATTCTAGATGTTGTTGACTAAATTTGCATGGCATTTTTCTTGACTGAAAAAAAACTAAAAAAATTATTATACAGTTGAAAAAAATTCATAAGTCTTTTGTTTCTAAATATTTTTATTTTATTTTTCAGAGCATTTCGAACTACCATTCTGACATTAATATGAGCAAATATAGCACCGAGGAACGAACCCTCATTGTACAGTGGTACTTTGAGTCACATGGGTCAAATTCAGAAACCCAGCAGTGTTACCGTCGACATTTCAATACAAGAGATGCCCCAAGAGTAAATTCCATTAAAGGAATAATAAGTGGTTTTCAAAGACAGGGGGCAGTATGTGATCTCCAAGACCTGACTAGTCCCAATTACTTCCTGTGGGGCTGTCTTAAAGAAAAGTGTTTGTGAATAAACCTCAGACAATAAACGACTTAAAACATAATATCGAGGACAAATAATAGAGCCATGAGCCCGAAAATGCTTTCAAATGTTATGCAAAGTGTGTTGGATCGGACTATTCAGTGTGAAACTGAAAATGGTGGACTCTTAAAAAACATTATTTTTTTTTAATTAGGTCATTTTTACTTCCCTTAGTTTAAGTAGTGATAAGTTCAAGTGTAAGTGAACAATTATAACTGTATATATTACCGAAAATCTCAGAAGGTTCAGTTTTCCTACTGTTAAAATTTGGCGACTATAACTTAAGAGTTATACGAGCTATTGAGCTATTGATTTAAAAGTGTAGATTGAATCTCACTGTATGATACTGTCATTGTCAATATTCATTTCACAGTACGATTTATGTTTTTTGCGACACTGTGGAGATGATGAGATAAACAGAATTGAAAAAAATTCTACTTTTTCCTTTTGAAAAAACATTAACAAGCCTTTGGTTCTCTGTTAATTGCCGTAGTCCAAAGAACTAAGATAGAAAAGGTTCTTAAATTAAGTTATTTCTTCATATTGTCTGCTCTGAAATGGAACAAAACATCATGGTCTAAGTGTGTGTGTGTGTGTGTGTGTGTTTCTGACTGTTGTTACAATAAAACAACACATTTAAGCAAAGAAGCTTATAATTCGATAATATCACCTTTGACGATACGATATCACAATATTTCGGTTATTGTTACATCCCTTATAAATAAACGAATGCACTCTCTGTCTCTTTGCAGTTTGAGGGCTGTGCCAAAGCGTACTCTCGCCTGGAGAACCTAAAGACCCACTTGAGGTCTCACACCGGAGAGAAGCCCTACGTCTGTGAGCACGAGGGCTGCAACAAAGCCTTCTCCAACGCCTCGGACCGGGCCAAGCACCAGAACAGAACACACTCCAATGAGGTACTTCACACCATGTACTTTTACACAACTAGGTACTAAGGGGTTTTGAGTACATTTTCAAATACTAGTTTTAGCACACCATGTTTTACTTCTGCTTGAGTAATAAGGCAGGTTTATTTGTATAGTGCTTTACAGAATAAGAGAGACATTAAAATCACAATTCAACAAATCAAAACATAAATAATCACAAATAATCATCATAAAAATAACATTAAAAGAGTAGAGTGCGGAATAAAAACCTTTCAGTCATATGCACAGCTAAACAGAACTGTTCTGAGCCTGGATTTAAGTTATTCAGTCATTCATTTCTTTGTTTCCTGTTAATGTTGGTTAATCTGTTATTGACCAATGACTGTTTTCACTCTTGATTTTCTAACTTTCGAAATCTAGCAGAATAATTTGACCGAACTGAACTAACCCATCTACTTCTATAAAAACTGTTCTAACAAACTAACTTCCTTCTTCTTTGTCAGAAACCCTACGTGTGTAAGATCCCAGGCTGCACCAAACGCTACACCGACCCCAGCTCGCTTCGAAAACATGTGAAGACAGTGCACGGACCCGAAGCTCACGTGACAAAGAAACAGCGAGGTGACGTTCCGCCGAGGCAGCAGCCGCCAAAAGGAAACGGCGAGAACGAAGTCAACGCCAAACACGGCTCTAAGGGCGGAGATGGGAAGACGGATGGCAACATCACCTCTAGAGGAGGGGAGGACTGCCTGCAGGTCAAGTCCATCAAGACAGAGAATTCTATGGTTAGTGCCGAATGATTTTCTTTCTTTGCGTAATCGCTAATATAGATTTGGTGAAAGTTTTTTGTAATTGTTACTTCCCTCAGCGTGTATTTAGTACAAATAAACATATGGAGAAAGAGTACTGTAACCAAATAGAATATATAGGCATGTAGGGGAAACCTATTCCACTCAATATGATACAGGTAAAACTACTTCTAGACTCATTTTAAGTATTTGATGGTTCTCAACAAAGCTAACCGCAGCCCTCAGACCTTCAGTTGAACTGGCCCAATTGATCATAATCAGTACTTTTTACGGCAAATTTGAATAATTCTACTAATATGACCTAAATAACGTCACACTGCATTGTTATACAGACCTAATATTAATATTTCAAGCCTTATTTAAAGTATGAAGTCAAAACTATGTTAAATGCACCTTCTGAATTATCCACTGTATTGACCACTGTGGCCCTCTGTGTCGAATATTTTTCATGATATGGCCCTCGGTGAAAAGAGTTTGGGCACCCCTCTACTACATAGTACATTTCTTGTTTAACCAACTAACTTCACAATTTTCCTTACTGCATCTTTCTAACTTACCTGAAACACTACTATCTTTTCTGTTTAACTCTCCTAATGGACAGACAACTCTAAGGTGAGCTTCTGAAATTTCAATTTTCACTTTCACTTTTCAAATTTCTCAGCATGAAAACTCTCCACCTAATTTCATTTTCATATTTTTTTGCATGTAAAGTTGCAAACCTATTTTTGCCCTCCATCTTAGACATTTTCTTTCTGTCTGGAAGATCACATTGGCCGTAGCCTTTGCTGTCGGCCGATGATAAAAGTCATCGTCACATTAATATTGAAGAGCTGCGACGGTTTTAGCCACTGTGCTGATTCTGCTGAACAAAATGGTGCCAACATCAAGCTGTGATCAAGACTTAAGTGGAGCCAGTTTGAATTAGTCTTGTAGCTGGACTGTTGTGCACAGAATTCATCTATTATCCACTTGTTTTTCTGTTGTTAATAAGTCAGAGTCTTCTATAATGCATGTGATTATGGCCTACATTGGTTAATACAAAACACATCACAGTCTGAATAATAAAACTGCTAATTATTTAATCCTAAAGCAGCATAAAAAAAGATTCCCTGGATGGAGGCCAGTCACTTTGATCATTGTATTTTTTCATTTCTTTATATATATATTTTTAAATGTTGTAGTCCATTTTTTATCTAGGTCTGCTATTCAATTTCAATGATAATTTAAGTGGAATTGCTAATTTAAATATCTGACACATTGTAAGGTATTAGTTTGAACCTTTGTAGTTGGTGTGGTGAACTTTACTGAAATTAAATCAATCATTTATTAGTTGTATAGTGACATTTCCTTATATACTTTATTTTTTTAAATCCATAAAATGTGACTGAGATATTATGAGTCCATGTAAATGCAACCATAGCCAATCAGGACGCAGAACACAATGCGCGTTCATGTGCTAAAAAAAAAAAAAGCATGCAGAATTGCACAAAAAAAAAAATTCTGCGAAACAGCGAGACCGTGAAATGTGAATCACGATACAGCGAAAGACCACTGTATACTTACCTTATGGATCCTATATTACACAAAATTGATTCTTGTAAGCTTTAAGCCATGTTATAATGTTGTTAACTCTTCAAAAAACATACTTGGAGTTGTGTTTTATTTCATTCACACATGTTTGAGTAACCTTTTATTATTAGTCTACATCTCCAAAGCTCAAAATGCTCTGTTCCACCTTGTGATGTCATGTAGTGGTTTTACATTTTGTTCAGCAGACATTGGAAATTCCAAGGCTGAAATCGTTCAAAAGATTCTTGTGAAGGTATATGGAGTTGAAAAAAAACCCATTGTTCTACCACATGACATCACAAGGTGGAATAGAGTGTGGTCCATTTGAGAAACAAACACAGCCTAAATATGCAGGGTTTGTGTGTTAAACATGTGGGAATGAAAGCAACCTCTTGGTATGTTTGTGATGAGGAAACAGCATTATAATATAGATCAGAAAAATAGCGCAATACAGTCCTAAAGTTTTATTGTTTATCTGTCTTTAGTTCACCATCACATGACACATCACTCATTCAATTAAAGCTTAACAATCAGTAAATAAGTTCTATACAGTCAACTGCATTTAAAAGAAAGACACATATGTTGTTTCACTAGTGATTATTTAACCCACTGATTGCATCCAGTACATTTTTGTCATCTGAAAATATCAACAGCATTCATTTGAGTCCATCATTGCCAAATGCAAAGTTTTAATAAAAACCCCCATACATTTCCTCACGTCGATTAAACTTGCATTTGTTTTCTTTTTTACTTTCTCTGCAGACGTATCAGTCCAGTCCTGGTGGCCACTCGTCATGTAGCAGTGAGCCGTCACCTCTCAGCAGCACCAACAACAATGACAGTGGAGTAGAGATGGCCATGCACAGCGGGGGCAGCTTCGGAGACCTGAGCGCCCAAGACGAGGGCCCCATGATCGACTCCACGGTCCAGGCTGGGGGCCAACACGCTGGGGTGGGCCTACAGTTGAGGAAAGCAATGCCCCATGGTTCGGTCACTATCAAGCTTGAGAATATCAAAAAAGAACGGTTGAAGACGGTGAGGGACTCTTGCCCCTGGAGTAACTCTGCACCACAACCTCCGCAAGGCCAGCACAACACCAAGTTACCGCCCATTCCTGCTGTTGGTAAGTGGAATAAATTGAATAAGTGGGTTGTTACCTACATTTTGTTTAGAACTAGCCACAGTGTCATGCAAAGCAACCATTTGGTATTCTGCATATTTTGACTCTTACTTGTCCATTGAATAAATTTTCTTATGGTAGAATATGAATTGATAGAACTGAAAAAAGTAGGAGAAAAATGTGTCTTAAATCAGGGCTGTACAATTTTAGAAAGAAATCTAGTCGCGATTTGTGATGTGTGATTAATGTTTATTCTCATTGTGCACACTGAAGCATGAACTACTAAATTAAAACTAAACTAAACTAGAATTTCATATTTGTAGACTACCAAACTATTTGATAATTGTGCCAACTCAAATTGAATCAAATTTTGATTTAATTGCGATATAATGTGCAGCTCTATAAAATACGTATAAATCAGGTCATTTTAACTTCTTTGTCCATGTTGGCAGAAAATTTAACCTATACCTTTTATTTTCCAGGTTCCTTGCTGGAGAACTCCAACTTCATCAACAACCTCAGTGGCCAGTACCCAGGCCAGCGCCTCACCGACCCCTCTTGTGAGGTGACCCTCCTGAACCAGCTGAATGAGCGCCGCGACAGCACCACCAGCACCCTCAGCTCGGCCTACACACTCAGCCGCCGCTCCTCCGGGATCTCCCCATGCTACTCCAGCCGGCGATCCAGCGAGACGTCCCAATTTGGAGTGAATCGCCACAACAACATCAGCTCTGCCGATTCCTATGACCCCATCTCAACCGACCTTTCGCGGCGGTCCAGTGAAGCTAGCCACTGCGGAGGAGGAGCCGGGAATGGAGGTCTTCCGAGTTTGCTAAGCCTCACTCCGGCACAGCATTATCGTCTCAAAGCAAAGTATGCCGCCGCTATCGGAGGTGCTCCACCAACGCCTCTTCCCAACATGGATCGCATGAGCTTGAGAACTCGCATGGCACTTTACAATGACTCTCAAGAAGGCCAGTCCCACTCCTTCCACCAGCCACCTTCCGGAGCTGTCCCGCGGAGATGCAGCGACATTGGGTACGGTCACCAGAGCATGATGCCCCACGAAGTTCCCAACAACCTCCCGCGAAGAGCCAGTGATCCTGTCCGCCGCCCAGCCGGAGATCCACACGCCTTCCCAAGAGTCCAGCGCTACAACAGCATGAACAATATGAATCCGATGGATCTTCAAGATCGCCATCAGGGACTGGCTCATCAAGCCTACACTCGCTCTGACGGTAGTCTACAGCGATACCCCTTCGCACCACGACCACCCAGCATCTCCGAGAATATAGCGATGGAAAACATGGCCATGGACGGTGCCATGGCTGGGATGGAGCACAGTGGGGAGGATGACATTGTCCTTCCAGATGACATGGTGCAGTACCTCAGGTCGCAAAACTCGGGTTCAACTGGGCAAAATTCAACCTTCCATACCAATAACCATTCTCAGGGCTACCAAGGGAGCATGCCCCCTCCTCCTGCATCTCACTACTCTCAAAGGAGGATGGCTATGGTGGACACTGACATGCAACCGTGCCATATTGCTAACTCACAACAGCCACTAGCTCATAACATGAACAAAAACAACATGCCAGTGCAGTGGAACGAAGTCAGCTCGGGGACTGTGGATACTACAGACAAACTAGCCAAGCAGCAGCATCCTCTCAGGGGGAACCTCGCAGTCGTCCAGCAGAGGCACAACTTTGGGTCCTTCCAGGCAGGACAGGGGCTGAGCAGCAACCAGCAGGGGGTGCCAGTGAGCCAGAACATGTCCATGCAGGGATACTTAAACCAGAACGGCCAACGGCAAATGAGCCAACAGCAACAGAGGCAGTGCAGCAATGTGAACCTTGGCGAGCAGATGAGTCCACAACAAGGGTTTGGCCAAGAAACCATCCCCATATCTGGCAGCACTAGCATGAGAGCTAACAGGAATGGTATGGAACTGCCAAACTACAGGGCAAGGACTGACGCTTATCCTCATGCGAACCAAGCAAACGGGTACAACGCAGTCCCGCAACAGCCAAATATGAACGGAGTAAGAGTTATGATGCAACCAAGACCTCCAGCAGAGCCCAGAACAAGGCATGCCGGACCTGTAGCAAACAGGATACCCAAGATGGAGATGAGTCCATGCCGAGCGAATGACACCTCTGAGGCCAGCCCAAAGCGGCCTAGTGGTTCTGTGGTCCATAATTCTGAAAATGTCTTTTACAGCGGGCAGATCCACATGTTTGAACAGGCAAGTTTTGACGCCCCAATGTCTCCCCAAGCTCCTGCCAACAACGCAACTGCTCCGGGCAACATGGCTTCCCCGGGGGTAAACCAGGTATCGAGCAGCACTGCAGACTCTTCGACCAATGGGGCAGCAGAGCACGCCCAGATTGACTTTGACACCATGCTGGATGATGGGGACCACTCCAGCCTCATGTCGGGTACTCTCAGTCCAGGGCTTCTGCAGAGTCTTTCCCAGAATTCCTCTCGACTCACGACCCCCCGCAACTCGGTGACTCTTGCATCCGTACCGGCAGGGATTGGCAACATGGCCATTGGAGATATGAACTCCATGCTTACAGCGCTGGCGGAGGAAAGCAAGTTCCTCAACATGATCAGCTGAGAGCAACCACAGACCTCATCCTTCCATCCAGTCTTAACTTTTGCTACGTCAGGATTATATGAAAGAAAGCACTGACTGAATATTTGTGAAACTTTTTGATATTGTCCATAGACTTATGCTTGTAATATGTACTTTATATACTACAGTGAAAAGTATAGTATAGGCTTAAGAGCATCATCCTCATTTGTTAAAAAGCCATACTTTTTAGCTCCAAATATACATATGATAGCCAGGGATATATAAACACTTGCAGATCCATTCAGTATTTGCCAGAGAGGCAGTCCTTTATAAAGTGGTGCACTGAAAGCATTTCACAGCGTGCCTTGCTTAAGACATCAAGGTTTAATATGGGGAAAAACTACCAGGAAATGGACATATGTAGATAACAGATATTTTCTCATGAAGACATTTCATGTACATTTATAGATTTTTACTGTATGGTACTGTGTTTAAATTATATTTGACTTACAGTAAAATGTTTAAACTATGGCTGTCCATGTGGAACATCAGGCCTTTTGGCTAAAGTTTGTTCTATATACACATATTGTACTATGTATAATATGGTAAGAGGTGTTTGCCCAGTGAAATAGGTTCTTTACCTACATACCTTTGGTCAGACCTTTGAATGTGAAAGGGACTTTTGCATATCATATATTGTTGGTCCCAGAAATGGCATTTAAGTAAGAGAAAATTGTGACTGCCATTTTTGCAGTTTGTGTGCACTTAAGTATAGTGTCATCACATATTACAGCTGTCAATGGTGTAGTAGGCCTATTTGTAACAAATCAGTATTTTGTAAACTCGGTTCTATTAGATACATATACTGTATACTTTCATAAATGTGTAAGTAAGTATAGTAGTAGTGAACGCATTTCTATTTGGAAAGAATGACACATTTTATATCATGTTTTGCTGTAAATGGGTGCAGTAAACCCTGTTCCTGATGTTTAGAATTGGCACAGCCCTAATGGTCAGACAGCCATAATGGGCAATGTACCTCACTGCATTGTTTAAATGATTAAGAAAATCCATGTAATTAACAGGACTTTTTATGTTTTTGCAGTGTTCACTGGGCCCATTTGCAGCTAATGACAACACAAAGTGTTGTCTCCAGTCACTTTCTCCAAACTAGGAGTTAAAATACTACTGTGTAAAATGCCCTTTCTCAGAGTGCCTATTTACACAATATTGATGTTCTTGAAGATTATTTGGTGCATGTGCTTAAACTGAAGCAGAATCTTGAGTAATTACAATGTAAATGTAGCCCTGACAGCCCTAGTTTAAACACGTGGTTGTACAGCATTCTGGTCCACTGATATTAAGTGCTTTTTGATCATGGCCAGGGCTCGGGGGGGCCGGCAGGGTTGAATCTACCCTCCGGATCAGAGGCATCGGCCCTCTGTGGTCTCATCTCACCAGGGTAAACATGGAGGAGGACAAGACTGTGCTGCCATCACTTCCAACCTTGTATAAGACGAACAGCATTCTCTGAAAGAATATACAAGTACCTCTGTGTGTTCTTGGGCCCTAATTACCACATCCTCGACCCCCCCTCACCCCCTCGACCCCCTTTCCCTCTCTCCCCTGGGCGCACCACGGGTCCACCAGGAAGTGACTTTGATTTTGGACAGGATCTGCCAACAAGCCCCTCAGATTTCTTCATGTTTGATGAATTTCTAAGTAGCCTTTAAAAGTGTTTGTATGTATGCTGCCATCCACTTTTACTGCGTGTGGCTTGAGTGACTGTGTACATAGCTTTTGTACATTTCAAATAAACTATCCTCTTTGTTCTTTTAAATCTCTTGTCTTGAGATGTGTCTTTTTGTGTCTTTTTGAAATTAGTCAGAACTCCAGAGTGCACATTAGATCAGACAACCATTTTGATGAGAAAGAAACTAGTTCGGGTGAATACATTTTTCCAAAGTAGCTGTTTCACAGTATTTGCTCTATCTTACAATATTATCTTGTTTCTGCTTTGGTAAATTTGAGGATATGGGTATTATTTCAGATCATTTTTTTCCGTAGATAACACATAGTATGTCATGATTAATGTTAAAGCAGACATATGATGCAAAATCGACTCTTTAACTATGTTTCCCCTCATCATTTACTCACCTGAACAGGGTCGCTCAGCCTATAAGCAGGGCCCCGAGGCTACCCGAGGGCCCCCAATTTATATTGAAAATAATGTTTGAAAAGTTTTTTTTCTGAAAACAAAATAGCGCTCGGGTGTTTATTCTAGTCTACATATCCCTCTTAAACAATTAGAGTTAGTAGTGTTTTATTTCTAGTAACTAGATATGTGCTGTCTAAATGTTTTGAGTCAGGCATTAGTGTGGACAGCTTTGTGTTTACACCGGTGTGAAGGACCCCTACCCTCAGGTGCACTTGGGAGCACTGAGGCAGCAGAGGGACATTTGAATGGGTGTTTTACAAACTAAAAGACTAAAAGTCAGTGAAGTTTATTTAAAGTACGGGACAATGTATAAAAAGCTTCAGAGGAAGAAAGAAGGACTTTTCAGAGAGGACTCGAAATATGTCACCACTTTACAGCAGTGCATCTGCAGGATAAAACAGAGGCTGGATAACTACAGACAGGACACACCTCAGAGCGACAAAGGCCAGAGAGGACACACCTCAGAGCGACAGAGGCCAGACAGGACACACCTCAGAGCGACAGAGGACAGACTGGACACACCTCAGAGCCGCAGAGGACAGACAGGACACACGTCAGAGCCGCAGAGGACCAGTCAGGACACACACCTCAGAGCGACAGAGGACAGACAGGACACACCTCAGAGCCGCAGAGGACAGACAGGACACACCTCAGAGCGACAGAGGACAGACAGGACACACGTCAGAGCCGCAGAGGACAGACAGGACACACCTCAGAGCGACAGAGGCCAGACAGGTGAGTCTGTTTATTACACTGGCTGGTTTTGGTTGTCTCTGATCCTTTTGTGATTTAAACCATTAGATGATGTGAGTTCCAATATAATTTATTTAGATAAACATCGGGCTTTAATATTTAACACTTTGTCTTTGTAGACTGCGCTCCTCGAACCTAGCTGCTAACGCGCTAACTGCTAAAAAGCCACTGTTAGCATAACAGTGAGTGTTGTGTTACTGTCACCGGGGCCACACTTTCACACATATGGACATGCTGTACCTCTTTTCAAGCTCTGGAGGAGCTCTATTCCGTTGCTATATTGTTTTGTCAATTACAATAAGCTACAGTGCATGACCAAGCAAATAATCGCCAGCGCCACTTAGCAACATTAGCATGCTACTGTCGTAAACACAAGCGCTGTGCTGATGTCCTCTGTGATCTATAAAAACCTTTAGAGTCCTAAATATTTGTATATTTCATGTGACAGTCACATATTATGGCTCAGAGCTCACTGCTCTATAGAGAGATGAGCTGTGAGCGTCAAACAAGAGCCAGCACAGCTACAGTGGTATCGGCTCTTGGTATCGGCAGCCCATTGACGAGTATGAGTACTGTCACTAGGGATGGGACGACACACGATAATATTGGTAACAGCGATAACCGCGATTAACCGTTCGTGGCATTTTAATAATCATTATGATCGATTTACGGCACCAGACTGACTCATGTTTCAGGTTTCAAAACGTTTAGATGCTAGTTTTGGTGTTTGCTCACAAGGGGGGGCCTCTGTCGTAGCAATGACACTTGTTAGCATCTATGCCTGTTCTAGAGTCTGCCGAAAAAAAGTTGCGGGTCCGAGCAACTTACACGCACATTTACGAGACAACTATCCTGCATTGTCTGACAAACTTGAGCTGAATCGCGATTATTTGGTCACGATAATCATGAGTCTAAATTTTTATATCGTCCCATCCCTAACTGGCACCTGACACTGATATCAGTATCTGTGCTTCCCTACTCATTAATGTGAGCATTTAGTGAAATCACAGCATCCAAAGTCAAAATTATGTGATCCTAAAATCCTCTTTTATTTAATGTTCAGACCTTTCAAATGATCTGATGATTATAAATCTGTTATGTTATGTCCAGGCTGTTTCTCTTATGCAAATGTTAACTTGGACCACTACTTTATACTTCTTGAGTGACACGATTTTGCAGTAAGTGTACCCTTGCTAGTGCATCGTTTGGCTACTCTATCCAACCCTGCATTTCATGACATAAAGAATTGAGAAATGTAAGCCCACTTTAGTCAACTGGAACACACTAAAATGCACCAGAATTTAAAAAATTTCTCTGGCAGACCCTCTTTCTTACATGTTTTTATACTGTTATACTTGTGGTTATTGCTGTTGTGAGCATCTAGAATTTTCAGTCTTTTATAAGTGGTTGTGATGTCTTAATGTTGTCAAATATGAATATGTGGCACTGAAGTGGAGAGGCCCCTGAGGGCAAATTTAGCTCGGGGCCCCCTAAAGGCTAGGCTGCACCCGAAGTTGTATTTGGAGTGATTTGCACATGTTTGAGCAATCTTTTATTTTCAAGATGCCATTTTGCTGATCAGTCCCCATCTTTGCCCCCAATGGTACACATCCACTGCTCTGTACTTACTTCATTCTCCAATTGTATTTTAATCGATCAGCAGCAGACTTGTTTATTTTATTAGTTATTTTAAAAGAATATTGTGATTTAAAATGTCCAAATTACAACATAATGAGCCACCGGTGTCATAGATCATAACTATCTAGCAGACTCAAGCACAATAGGTCTTATTTAAATATTTATAGAATTTTGAAGTACAATATTATTATACTATGAATATTTTAAGGACCACTGAACAAAGATTTTTAATTTGAAATAGGGGTCCAATATATGAGGTATTGACACACACAGTTGCATAAATCTTAAAACAAATATAATTATACCACCATTATTCTGCTACCACTATACATACAGATAAATATAGCCTATGCGCATCAAATGATAGCCTTATATGTAATTCTTGCCTAAGGCCCTACTTTAGCTTGAGGCCAACTTTGGATATGGCTTGCTATGTTATCAATCTCGATACAATAACCCTTCCCTTTAAAAGTCTATTCACATATGTTACTAATGCTAGCCATAGCAGCTTAAGATAAGATAAGATAAGATATGCCTTTATTAGTCCCACAGAGGGGAAATTCCAATTCCAATTTAAGTTAAATATTCAAATGTCACATGCATCTTGATCCATCCGTCTATCCATTCATCCATTTTCTTTCATTTTCTTCCACTTATCCGGGGCTGGGTCGCAGGGGCAGCGGTCTAAGCAGGGACTCTCAGATTTCCCTCACCCCAGACACGTCCTCCAGCACTTCCAGTGGGATCCCAAGATGTTCCCAGGCCAGCCGAGAGACATACTTCCTCCAGGGCCTCCTCCCCATGGGACGTGTGTGGAACACCTCCCTAGAGAGGCGTCCTGAACAGATGCCCGAGCTACCTCAGCTGGCTCCTCTCGACATGGAGGAGCAGTGGCTCTACTTCAGGCTCCTCCCATGTGACTGAGCACCTCCCTATCTCTAAGGGAGTGCCCAGCCACCCTACGGAGGAAACTCATTTCGATCTCTTGTATCCATGATCTTGTCCTTGTCATTACCCAAACCTCATGTTCATAGGTGAGGGTAGGAACATAGATTGACCAGTAAATCATGAGCTTTGCCTTTCGACTCAACTCCTTCTTTACCACAACAGTCCGATACAGCGACTGCATCACTGCAGACACTGCACCGATCCACCTGTCAATCTCACACCCCATCCTTCACTTGTGAACAAGACCCCCGAGATACTTGAACTCCTCCACTAGGAGGAGCAGGGACTATCCACCTTTTTTCCTTGGCCTTGGATTTGGAGGAGTTGATTCTCATCCCAGCTGCTTCAGCCCTCCCCAGTGCCTGCCGCAGGTCCATCTTGGTTGCATATATAAACGGCAACTATGTTAAAATAATTTAAGTTTGCAATACCAAATTCTTTCTGGGCTGTGTGCTTTCCCACAATCTCAAACAGTGGGTTGGAGCTCACAACATATTAGCAGTTAATGAGGATAGCTTTAGCTTGTGTTAACTGTTTTTTTAATAAAATGTGAGCTTGACCACACACTTGCCAACAATTTTCTGATATTCTTCACATAAATGGTAGTAAATGAGATGAGGCTTTAAAGGTGCACTGTGTAACTTTTGTAATGGGGCGTCTGACTGTCAGAGTAATTGCTTTGCCTTGAATGTTCCACAGTATCCGTCAAACTTATCTCCGTGGAGGAAAGCAAGGGACGCCATCAGGATAAGTTACAGGTTATGTATGTTTTTCAAGGCTTTTCTTTAAACAATAGTGCACCTTTAAATTACAAACATAGGCTATTTAGTTTTTCTGGTTAGCCGTCACCCCACATGACTTCTGAATGCGTGGAGGCCTAAACCATTACCCGTTTTTAAAACCCTGGTAAAACTCCACAGATAAACTGCCCATGGAGCACTTTTGGAAGTTGGTTGCCATGTTTTCCGATATCCAGTCTGACAGCTTGGCCTGAGAAAACGGGTGTGAAGGCAACATAAAACGGACCGGAGATGAGAAATCACCCCGAGTACAAGATACTAAAAGGGACATAGCAGATCAGGGGGAATGCTTGCCTTATGAGCCAAGATGCAAAGCGGTGGAAGAAAAAGAACAAATCATTTTTAATTTGACAGCGCGTTCGGCAGGGGACCGGTTTGGAAGGGCGCGCGGGCTGATTACTTTTGCCAGCAGAATTCCGTATTCTCTCAGAGCGCGGGTAGGAGCGAAAAACAGCCGCGGGGTAAGGAGTCTCAGCAGAGGAGAACAAGAGGTTAGCGAGGCAGTGAGGGATCAGACAAAGCACTTGAGGGTGGTGAGGGGGATGGAGGCACGGGGGTATACGCTAACCTGTTGGAAGATGGTTATTGTTAGCATGTGATGATTATAGCTAGCATGGTAAACTAGTCTCACTGGAAGTGGTAAAATATTGGTTGTTGCTGTGAGAATGCTCTGGTATGGATCCAGAATCAGGATGTGCACTGTTAGCCTGCTAATGTTTGTTAGCATTGTCGTGGAGTTAATATTCTGCTCTGGCCTCTGAAAGTTGTGAAAAGTGCTTATAAAGTCATTCTGGCGAAGAGTTAGGATGCTAGGAATGCATAAAGTAAGTGAAGAATAACGTTGGACCACAAACTGTTTAAAATAATAGTCTGATCTTTCACGTTTTTACGTTCAAATCTGGTGCAGGGTCTTGGAACTTAGCTATCTCTATGGACATAAGCAGGAAAAAAAAAGGTGACGCCACAAAAGTTACATCTGTGTACTGTTTTTTTTTTTCTTTTGGCAAGACACTTCAACCACCTTGACAGTATTAATTTATTGATAGTGATAACTCCAGTGCAGTACAGCTGTGGTTACAACAATCTGATATCAATAAATACTGAAAAAACTGTGATATTTGTTTTCGAATAGGCCTACATCTCTCAGTAGAGGTATTTCAAATTCATATGTCCAATTTTATGTTATTTTTGCCTTGACACATTAGTTTATAGTGTTTGATAAGTCCTTAAAACTGACCTCTTCTGTCCACGTCTCTGTAGATTCGGAGAGTTACTCAGCAGTGCCTCACTCCCAGATGAGAGGAACAATGGCTCATTGTTAGGTCAGGGCGCCTCAGACTTTAGCATGCCGAGATCTGATAACGAATGGCCTTAAGAGTCATGTATAGAATCAAAGTGCTGTGTCATTGGTTCAAAAGAAGAACACCACTTTTATAATTTCAGCTGAGTCAGTGCTCACTAGCAACAGGCTTCTAGTGGGACTGGACTAGAGTTTTTCAAAGATAAACTTGTTGGGGACTGGAATTTTGTAAGACAGTTTCAGGAAAAAAAATGTGGTTATACAAGTAAAAACGGTGCACTGTGTGACTTTTTGGTAAGGGATCAGCCATTACCCTGTCTCCATGGAGATGTTATTGCTTTGCTTGCAATGTTCCACAGTATGACATTGAACTTATGAATGAAAATCATACTGAGCGGGCTTATCTCTCCACAGATCTGATCTCTAACTTGGTCTTGGCGTGCTACCTGTTTACATTTAATGGCACACTGTGGAACATACCAGGTGAAGCAATGCTATCTACAAGGACACAAGTGTGTGGCAGACCCTCCACCAGAAAAGTTACATCATGCACCTTTAAAAATAAATGACTGAAGAAACATGGCAATAGCGTTAAAGATTAGGATGAGTTTTGCATGCACAAATCTATATATTTCACAACAGAAACAGTACAAATGTAGAATTTTTACATGAACTCAAACCATTAGGACTTTGTAACTTAATGGCCTGTTTTTTGAAATCCTTCGTCTGTGGTCTTCGGCCTTATATTGCAATGGCAATATTTACTAGTATGAATTCAAAGAAGTCTTCGTTTTAGGTTGAATGCTCTACTCAAAATAGTAAAAACACATCTCCTTTCAACCAAAACCTCGTGGCTTTTTAGGCTCATTAAAATTAGGTAAAACTAAAACAGATTTATTATTGCCTTGAGCAGATGCACTTGGCGTCTTTTTATGGAAGTGTGTCCTGCTTTGACCTTTGACCTCAGAGGCCGGGTCATCATAATAAACCCATTCTCTCCTCTCCCTCCTCCGGGTCCACTCCGTTTTTCATCAAAGACTTCCAGCCCTGATCCGTGTGCCCACTCTCCTCCAACAGACGTGGCCCCTGTCGCCCCTGCCCCCCCTGCCCCCGTTCCGCCACTCTCCCTGGGGCAGAGCTGGGAGTGTAGAGGTACTGGAGAAGGCCAGCTTTGTGGTCGACCCCATGAGTGTAAAAGTTCTGGTCAGGACCCTGGCTCATGTTGTGACCTCTCTGAAAATTCTGTCGTGGCCATCCATTTGTTATAGACCAAAGAAAAATGTCCCATTAAAGATGCACATTTCTCTGGTGGAGGGTTTGCCAACTGCTTGTCTCCTTGGAGATGTTATTCCTTTCCTTGTTTCCTTGTGCAGTACAGAATTAAAAGTATCTAACCTGCATTTATTCAATTACAGTGTTATCATCATGGAGCTAAACTGTGAAAAATTCTGGACAAAGCAATAACGGTATAGATTACGAAAATGGTCTATGGGACCAAAAATAATTTTCTCTTCCACATTGCTTCGTCAATACGGGCTTGCGCCTCCCACCATGCGACATCAGAAACATGCACTGAGTGACCAATTCTGACCAGTCAGAGCGATAGCTGTTAGACTGGAGCTAGCGCGGGCTCAGAACGGGCCTAGGCTAAATGTTACAAAGCTAACTTTTAGGCGTTATGAGGATTTAAATTTGAACGTGAAAGTAACTGCTGCCATTAGTGACTTAGCAACTTTACCACCTTTTACACAAAAGCCTTCGAGTTTGGCCCATAATGTGTACATATAAACAGCAAAACCATAATGCACACCCCTTACACCTCTCCAAAAACCCATCGCCATAATTGTCACACTCGCCCTGGGGCAGAATTATGATGCGGTCCGATGAAGGCCGGTATTGTGGGCTTCCTCTGGGATGCAGGGTCCCAGGTCAGCCCTCAGCGTAACCCTTCCGCAGAGGTCAGTAACCCTGGTTCTATGAAACGAGTGGGCTGAGGGCTGTGGAATTCTGTGCGCGATTGAAGTGGAGGACGTTCTGATGAAAGGATTGTAGTGGCCCCTGCTCTGCTCTTGTTGGAGGGATAGTGTAGTTCTTTTTATATGAGACTTTTCTTGTTGGTGTAAAGAAGGCTCACTTACAGCAGGCTAAAGAGGACTTTATGAGGGAATGGTTCGGTAATAGAAAGGACGATTACTTTGAACTGAGCTGTCCCTGTCTGAGGTTATTAGTAATGACGGTATTAGCACAAAATGAACAGACTGAGTCTATGATATGATATGACTTCAAAAACACCCTATTACAGGCTGTTTTGAGGGATATAGGCAACTTATAGGCTATTGAGGATTGGAAAACTTGTGAATGAAACAAAAGATAGGTACTTGTATATGATGTGGATAGAACATTATAGCATGGTTGAAAGATGACCAATAACATGAGAAATAAGAAGATAATTAGGAGTGCATCTGGGTCTGTAAATACATCTCACTCTTGATGCAATTTTATTCTACAACGTTTCGGTCGCTCTGACCTTCCTCGAGTATGAGGTCCCCATATGTAAGTTAAGGGACCGCCCCCTTCAGTTTAATCAACCAATAATAGTGAAGACACATACATTCACAATCAGACCCCAACATACCTGCAAAATTGTGCATAATTCACTATACAATTGTTGTGAGTGAAAATGCATGGATAATAACTAGAAAAATATAAAGATTAATTTCAATCAGAAAAAGCAGTTCTTGAGGTCAAAATAAGCTGTCAGCTGTGTACGGTATGTTTTTTCAAGTTTTTCTGGCTGTTAAAATAGGCTACAGTGGCTTTAATTATATCACTGTCTTAGATTTAATACTGTCATCTATACACTATTACAAAGCACTTTTATTTTGGTCTTAATAAAGTGAAAAAAAATGAAGGTGTGTAAAGGTAAAGCACTCAGCTCACAATTTTTAATTGAAACAATGCGCCAATGACAACGTCCATACCTCTTTAAATCAACGAAAGGTACGAGCTACAAGCTTTGAACAGTAAATACCCAGATTATTACTTACGAGGATAGAAGTTAAGAAGACTCTACCTGATTTTTACAGTCTTAAAATGCAAAAAAACTGGAATGTTCCGCATTATGGCATTTTGCACCGATTAAATTATACGTGTTGTTGTGGCAAAAATTAAAATCAATAATTCCCTTGACACCATTTTTCTGTTCAAACTTAAAACAGATGACTTTTTTTTGTCTTGCACCTTCCACCGATTTTAGTGCCAAAGATGTCCCCCATGAATAACATTTTAAAAGTTGTATTATTACATCACTAATTGAAAACTAGTAGAGTCCTGGCAAAGATTGAGGCTTTTAGCACTGGAGAGTGTTAAAACGTCCCATTTGAGGTGACAAGGCTTTATCACACATGCCGCCGGGTAGGTGGAGGGGCGCTGTGGGTGGGTGGGGGCGCTGTGGGTGGGGAGGACTGGGGAGCACATGGGGAGAGGCTGAATGGTCCAGACATCAGAGCTGATAGACTTAGATGTGTTATTCAAGCACATTGGCCTAAATATCTCTCACTCAGACACTGTCAGTGGAAAAATGTGTTCAGAAAATGCTTTGTGAAGTAACAACATTAATTTGTAAACCTTTTCACAGACTGTGGTTAACTCTTCTTATTCTGCAAACAGATTGAAGTTGATGGTTTTATGATTTTTATTACTTATACATTCAACTATGAAATTGTTATTTTCTGTATATGATCATTGCTACGAGAGATTTGACCTATTCTACATGTTTTTAAAATGCAAATACGTTTTTGTTAAAATTATCAGTTGTTGAAGAGCCTGTGAGCAAAACATATTGAGTTTAAATTTTACTCTAGCCGACTTATACCTTCTGCCACTCTGGTATTACACCATGACACGGAAGCAACTGTCTGGGACAGTCTCAGTTATTGTTTCCACACGGTTCTCATCAATCTCTGTCCACATTTTTTTGTCATTGCTAATATTGTGAGACCTAGTACCATCCGTAGACTGTATAAAGAAATGGACCGAGGGAGTGTGAGCTCATCCGGGCTAACAGTTATAGCGACCAATTTTGAATTTCTACCGTGAGTATCATAGCAACCAAAGAACCAATCCGGAAGCGACTCTGTTGAAGGTAACGTTACTTCCTGGCCATGCTGCTAATTTAGCAGGGAGCAGGCAATAACACTTTCAATCAAACCTGTTGCTAACACTAGTGGGAGCAACCTTGAAGAAGAAGGCGCCTGATTTGTCTGTTATTAATGTTCATATCTTAATTTACGAACATGATAGTGGAATAAAAATACCAGGATACAAATACGAAACTTTTAAGACCAAAATCATGAGCCTGACAGCAGCAGTTACAGAGAAAGGGGTGACAGTTTTTCAATAGAAAGTGAATTGAAACCGATGGAGCCGGAAGGTCACTTTCTATTTGGAAAGCGGCGGCTAGCATGCTAGCTATGTCCATCTATATATAGTCTATGGTACCATACCACCACAAAAAAACGTTTATGTTGAACAGTCTTGGTCTAGTCATGGTGATACTTCTTCAAAGTCTTAAATCTAAAAAAAAACACACACACACAAAAAAACTAAACAGGGTATGATCCAGGACAATTATATGTGACCAAAATAAATAAAGACTCAAGAAAACAGTGTATACCATCTGAAGGATCTCACAGACCAGAACAAACACCAGTGGTACGAACAGAGATTTTTGTAACAACTTTATCTTGTGTACCCCCAAACTTTGTGTATGTTACTTCATTGTCCTTACGCACAACAAGCCCCTTGAGTATAACAAATCAATCTATCCGTTCTATCAATAGATGACAATTACAGTTATCCATACACCATTCAGCTTCTCACGTTGGAGTGCACTGGCGATGGAGATGTCGTGTGGTCTGGCATGCGTACAAATCCTCCATAAAAGCCTGTATTGTCTGACCCAACCAAAAAACCCTGCTGTTTTTACCCATCTACTTTCAATTCAATTCCATATAACTTTATTAATCCCAGAGGAGCAATTTGAGCACATTGAGCTGTTAAAATTTGGCAACAGCCGCTCCGCCGCGCACTCCAAGAGCAGGAGACCCATCCCCAAAAATAAACTACAAAACAACAAATAAACAAAAGCTCCAAAAGTGGTCAGGGGGCGGTCTCCTGTGTGGAATAATTGTGGGGGGACATTTTGGACCAGATGTGTTGTGGACTTTGGCTAGCTCGTGTCCCCTGGTTAAATATAGTGATTTGATTAGAAAACAACCAGCATCGTGTACGGGCCCACAGCCAGAGGGTCCATTCAGGGTGCTCTCTACTGACCACTGGGGGCAGATCAGAGAGGATGTGGGGCCCGCAGCCAGGACAGGGGCAGTAAATCTGCGCAGCTCCCAGCAGCCGGTAGAATTCAAATACAATGGCAGTGGTCAGGGTAGTTGTGTGGAGTAGAGGAGGGGAGAGGACAGGGAGGAGGGGCTGGAGCCGCTGGGGTTAAGGCAGGTTTTAGACACAGTTCAAAAGGGGCGAGCACTAAAACGGCTATTTAGAGACTATTTGAAAAAAGTTTTATTATAGAGTACTAGTCATTATTTAGTTCAGGTTCAAACACATTTTTGCCATGTTATCAGTATACAGTGAGCCCAGCCACATAACTTTTAATAAAACAAATAGACAAGTTTTAAAAAATTTTTTTTTTATTCCATCACTTGTAAAACCTGAGCAGTCGCATTTACAGGCCGAAGATATATCACAAAACACAAAGTACCAATGGAAATTTTCACACTTGATGCAGAGAAGGCCTTTGATGAGGTTCTATGACCCTATCGATTTGAGATTTTGGCAAATTTCGGGATTCATGACACGTTAATCCATATTTTGTACATAACTATGACCCGTAAACTGGATTAGAGCTATGTACAAATTCTTAACTGCAAGAGTCCCATGTCTAAGAGCTTTAAACTGTCTAAAGGAATACAGCAAGGCGATCCTCTGTCTTGAATTATGTTTGGTTTGTGTATTGAACCTTTGGCCGAGCACATCAGAACAGAGAATTCCATCAGGGGTTTGTGTCTTGGAGGAGAAACTCTCATTATACGCTGATGATATAATTGTTTATCCATCACGTCCAAGTCTTCAACAATATCATTGATGAAAAGTAAACCAGAGTTTGGGAACATATCGGGATACACCATAGATTGTATATGTAAATGGACATAGCTAACCTGCTCGCCACCGTGTTCCAAATAGGAAGTGAGCGTGGGCGTGCTTCCAGCTCAGTCGACTCCAATTCACTTTCTATTGAAAAACTCCTTTCCTCTCTCTGTAACTGCTGCTGTCAGACTCCTCATTTTGGTCTTCAAATGTTCGCATTTACCCGCTCTACATGATCCTGGCGAAACGGCTTCACTCCTACAACTTTTTCTCCAGTTGACTGATTTTATATTTTTCTTTTACTATGGAACATACCTGGATGACTGAGGAATTATGCATATAAAAATACATCCCCTCAATGCTGCCGACAATGAGGAGAACAGAAAGCTGACCACATGTAAAAGACTTTTGGGAGGATTCCCTTATAGAAATAAAAAGTTTAATATGAAATTTGTATGTCCCATTAACCGCTGGTGAGAAAGACTCTGGTAAGTCCCCATCTGTTTTTAAAGTGACTAATTGCAATGATTAAACAAATGACCAACAATTTGCAAAGAAATAATGACCCCAACATAAAATGGAAAGAATTAGTGTGTATGAAATGGAAGATATAGCAAAATGAAACTAAGAAATGAAACAGATGGTTTTGAAAATAGACAGAGAATCATGTCTCCTCTGTAATTATATTGATTTTATTTGGTTTGTTTTACTTTCCCGTTAAAAAAAAAGAAAACTCAAAACATGTTTACTCTTTCAGTCATGCTTTGATTATTATAAATTGCAAAAAAATATCATGCTCATGGAAACAGTTGCATGATGAACTGACTTTAGAAGGATTTGAACCAGCAACCTGCCAAAGTGTATGTATTTTACAAAAGTAAAGCCCTGTGTCACTTGTATAGTCTCATATCTTTTGTGGCATAAGACAGCAGTTGTGTTAAAAATTCTGAATAATAATTTTTCATACATTATAATGTGTTATTTAAAACACACATGGGACTTTATGTATACACAATATTAATCTAAAGCCATCTGTGGGGCTGCCCTTTCCACTGAGCCTCTGACAGATGACCTGCTTTGCCTTAGCGTAGCATATAAATTATAACTCTTGGATTCAAATATTACGAATGACTATGTTTTTTTTTTTTATTACCATAGATACAATCCATCCAAATGTAGACCTATATGCTGTTATATTCAATAAATATGTCGAAAATAAGCTTAGGCAGTCTTTTCCTTATATAGATTGATCACAAATTTTGGTTATTATAACATACAAGTTTTTTGTCCAAAATCTGGATTTTCAGTTTTCGATTCAATTCATTAGATTAATTGGACAGTTCTCATTGAAAATAACTAGAAGCTTTTTTGCCATTTCAATTTTGAATTTAGACAGAAGCCTTCCCACCTTGAGATCTCAGTGGTACAGTTACATTAATAGAAAAATCAGATAACTAGCAAAAGATCAAGTTTAAATCTGTCAAATGGACAAATCGTTGTAGGAGTGAAGACATTTCGCTGCTCATCCAAGCCACTTCTTCAGTTCTGGTCAGATCACTGGTGGACACTGCCTTATATCTATCTGAAGCTAAAACTGTAAAAACTGTCTCCAGTCTTCACATAGATGGCAGAAGGCAGTGTCCACCAGCAATCTGACCAGAACTGAATAAGCGGCTTGGATGAGCAGTCTTTACAGCGGTTTGTTCAGTTGACAGATTTAAACTTTTTTTTTAAACGTGGACGTTAATGAGGGATTTTTTGAGTAACAGTTGTAACTAGAAGACAAAACTGAAATAATTAGGCCAAATGGGTGTATGTTTACATCTTTATCATGTCTTTCACTTTTGTTATATTCATTTGCATAATTTTCCTTGTCAAAAACTGAGTGCAAGCAATAGTAGAAGCTGTATTACAGAAGATTCAAAACTGAATCAAAATGTTTCCCAGACTTTCAATCTTTAACATGTGCCTTTCATCAGAAATCAGATATATCATTTGCAGATTTTCCTTGTCAGGGAGCGACTGTAAGCATTTGGTAGAGCGTATTGTCCATTGATCCAAAGAAAGTTTTCCACTTTTCCCGAAAGATCCACTGACCCACAGGTTGACGGTGCAGGGATCCCAGTAGCACAGATGAATGCTGTCGTTGTGTCCTTGATCCAAGAAAGTTTCCACCTTCCCCCAGATCCACTGACCCGTAGGCTGCGGTGCGATTCCAGCTCCCACAGATTTCTTTAGGTAAAGCGCTTTGAGTTCCTTGAAAGTGGAAAAGCGCTATATAAAAACATGAATATTTACATAGTCTTGGTTTTGTCACGATACTAACAAGTCAAACTCAATTTTACAATGAAAAACGGACATTAGAAGGTCTATTTTCAATCTTAATGGTAGTATTTTATTTTATATAAGCATGTGGCCTTATATCTGTGTAATTCATTCGTCCAGGTAGGTTCCACAGTGGTCCATGGGCGTATATACATGGGCCTTATACTTGTTTTGATACAGCTCAAGATCATTCTAAAGCTATTCAGGAAACGTTCATTTCTGTCCTGTGAATGTGACTTTTTTTTATCATCGATACTTGCTCAAATGAGTATCTGTTTTTCGATACTTTTGACAAACCTACATAGTCTTAGTCATCGACACCATGCATTTGACCCAGTGCCCATTGACCCCCTTTATACCCCCTGCCCCGTGTTTTCCTATAGTTTACCACTTGTCTAATCCAGATCACATTACGGTTCTAATCTCGCCGTTGGAAACACCGAGCAACAGTTTTTCTTCCAATTTTCAGCTAGCTCAGGCCTCACACTTGTTGGGACAGCTGTTTTTTATGACACCCAAAACGCCCCGGGTCAGTTCTCAGTCTCACTCTCCACAAGTTTGTCCAAAAGAGAGATTATTAGAGATTTCACACTAAAACAGATAAGAGTTTGTAATGTGTTTCTCATCACTAAAGGATTACAGTGGAATGTGTGTAGGAGCAACGTTAAGTGGTGCGCACAGGTTTGAGTCGCCTTCTGCTGGGGAAATTAGCTCACTTCAGCAATGTGTAATAACTAAATCTGTATGTAGTTATTGCGCTGTTACATAATTTATCTTGGATTTTTATTTTAATTTTTATGAAATATCATATTGTAAGTGTAATTTATGAGTAATTTCAGTCAGCTCTTTCTGGTCAGATAAACAAATAAAGCTCAGATTAACAGAGCTTCAGACAGAGTAGAGCCTCCAGTTAGCGTCACACCCCAGGGAAATGTGAATGACATCAGCTACAAAATATCAACGAAGGCTGTTTCTGAATTGCATGATTTGAATTGCACTGTGTTGCCTTTTTGTATCTACAATTTCTAATATTGAAGTTTGCATTTAATAGTTGTTCATCTTGATGTTTGAGTGCATATTTCTATTCTCCTGCTGAACTTGTAACACTGGAATTTCGTCATTGTGGGGCATACAAAGGCTATTTTATCTTATATATTATGTTGTGCACATTATTCTATCTGAAGTATCTGGACATTACATGTGCATTTAGAGCTGCATTGAATTTTCATCTTAGTAGCAATAAATAAAACCATAAAGGTGCTGAAATTGTCTTGCTAATAAAAAAAAAAAATAAAATAACCTACACGTTTCCTCTCTCTGTCTGCTCCATCAGTTGGATTTCATTAGGACGTGTACAACATACTTTTTACTTTCTATCAAAAATGTGTCAAAGCAGCTGCTCCTGAAGGGAACACTCAGGTCAAAAGATGACCTTTTGACCCCTGAAGATTGACCTTTAACCTTTAGCTGTGACATATATTTGTACAATTCACATCTGACACAATCTATCACCAAAGTACAAGCACTTTCACAGGTGACTAAAGTTGTTTTTCAATACTTTTATCACTTACTACTATTACTGCAACCACAACTGTACTACTACTGTGCTACTGTACATACTTACTACTACATAGTAGGATTTGGTCATGTGCTTTTGTGAGTACATTTTAAATTCTAAAAGAGTATTTTTTTTTTCATATATTTTATAGTAGAAGTTGTTGCAAGTGATAAACTAAGGTCACTTCTGCTTGTGTCTGTGGGTGTGGCTCCCTCTTGTGTCTAATTAAGGTAGTGTGTGTTTTTTTATCTCTGAACACTTTACTGGAACATTCAAAAAAAAAAAAAAAAAGTAACCAAATCACATAGAAAAAAGTGCTCTATAATGCAGCAATTTTTCCTCATGATGCCATGACAGACTGGATAAATTTGGTGATGGTGTTTCTTTCTTTTTTGCCCAGGAACACTGACATTCCAAATCAGCAGCAATGGACAAACATAGTACTGTAGATCTATCTCATAAAAAAATGAACATACTCGATCAGGTTAAAGGTACCAGACGTAATTAGAAATTGAGGGAAATGGTCTGCCAGTTTTGTGACAAGTGCAGGAGAAGTTATTTTGAGAGTGATTTGACTTTGAATACTTGGTACGTCTTGGAGCTGGTACAGGAGGCTCACTTCTATGAACATCCTTTATACTTTAGTGGCGTATATCTAAAAGACTGTTAGCCACTGTATTTTTTTATTTTAATACTATTAGTAATATTATTTCTCAACAACTGTAACCCTCCTCCCAATAGGCTCTTTTACTCAGATCAGAAAACATAAAATGAACAACCTATTCAAATTCAAATGAATGAACCCCATTATTTTTATGTGTAGAATATTTCAGTTTGTGGTGTTGTTTTAATATATATTATGCCTCAAAATGAGCATTAGCGTTAGCACTGAAGCTCAAACATCCGTCTTTCTAAACACAGAAGTATCCTCCTTTATTTGTGCAGTGTTTAACATGTTGTCAGTGACATTCACCCGCAGCTCCCTGTCCACTGCCTCATCTTTAAATATTTATTCATTTTAGCGACTCTGCAAAACCCTCACAGAGATAAAATTAGACAGGAAGTAATGACGCTAACAGTGTGGCTGCCGATGTGCTGTCATGCACAGAGCCAAGACCTCCTATTATATGGTTCTTTATCTTACTATAAATATATAAATGTTTTTTGTTTGTTTTGTTCTGTCAAAAAATGAATAAAAGTTAATAAAAATAAAGATGGAAAAAATAATAATCAATGAAATCCATGTGTGAATGTGTTAATTCAAATTGGACACTCTTTCAAGGCAAACCTGTAAAATATCTCAAAGTACACAGTGTTTCAACCACTGTACCAGGGAAATCAAGTTTGAATTGAAAAAGTGCACTGTCGGCTGTTGAAGGTATAATATAACTTTCTGGAGGTGACACGTCAGCTTCATGGTTTCATGGAAATAGAAAGTGAAAAACAAAACCAAATCAAAAACAGAACATGGTTTTTATTTCACTCTCATTTTTGCTAAAATAAACAAAAACCCTATCACTATTATCTAAAAAAAACAACCAAAAAACATTTATTTCAATACGTAATGTGACTGGCTTTAGGCCCACATACACTACCAATTTTTTCCTGTTCTTTAGTGGCCCCTTGTGGCTGAACCTAGTATCTTTGCTGTATTGTGCATAAAAAAAAAGAAAAGACAAAAACAGAATGACTTATAAAAGACTTGACAATCATACCTAATATTTGTTGTGTAATCTGTCAGAATCCATGTACGTCAGTGTGTTTCTGACAGTGAAGTGATGTGAGCTGTTATGTTGGTGAAAGACTCCTCACTTTCACTCTTTGTAAATCTATTTTGACTTTGACTTTGATTTTGTTTAGTAATACAATAGTCAGAGTATGTGTTTATTCTGTGTGTTTATGGTCAGACCACTCACCCAATATCCAGCCCCAGCCCAGTCATTACACTCTTGTGTTGTGGTGTCACAGTGTCTACTGACTCCAATTTACTGCAACCATAAAAGTAGTCAACTGTAACTGAGCAGGCAGCAGGAAATTTAATTAAAAGTACATTTAACTAAATCATTGCTTTGCACGATGTTACATTGCATAAAAAAGTATACTTTTTTAATGAGGCACAGTACTTTCAGTGCAGTGGTATTCATTTATTCTTTTTACCTGCATCTTGATTTGTTTTTTTTTTTTTTTTTGTCAAATTTGAAAGAAGAATTACACCTACTGGGATGTTTAAATAATCCAGTAAGTTTAAGAGGAGAGTTCTCCACCCCAGAGGTCAAAACAATGCCACCTTGTGACATCATTGGGTGGTATTTCAGAAAGTGTGCCAGTGCCTTTTAAGCTTGCAGCTATTGTTTTCAGCCAATTTGAAGTTTATCACTTCACAAAGCGTGTCATAATTAGGGGTGTGCAAAAATATTGAAATATCGATATGTCGTATTGTCTAATTTAATGATACAATACTAATATCGTGGGCTGCTGTAACGATATATTTTTTGGTATATTTTACCAAATTATTCTGTCACAGCACTATTAAGTGGCTTGTTTAGAGGAAAGAAACTGTTTATGCAATACATTTGACATTTGATTCACTGTTTTGCTTATTAAAATATGTGTATTTCATATTAGCTTTGCACAGGTAGTGGTTTAACACCAACTTTTAGTATGGCAGTTGTGATTTATTAAATACAGTATCCTGTGATCCTTCAGAGCTGTCAAACTGCACATGTCCCTGTGTACATGTAAATGTGGGGTTGGTTTAAGCTGTGGATAAGTCATATTGACCAAAGAAACAGTCTGATGTGTTCTAGTTTGTAAATTGCACTAAACAAAATGTACTTCGTTATGTTCATTCATCTTCAGTTAACAGAAGATAAATGCTCCATCAATGTTTATTTTTTTGTGAAAATGGGGCTGATCATTAAGAGTCAGGCAATGTGGACCAAGTGTCTTGCCTAAGAACATAACGACAGAACTTGGGCCGAGCAGGACTCGATCCTCCGACCTTGGTTGGGGGGACCAACGCTCTAACCACGGAGCCACTGTCGCCCCAATGGAAAAATCAAAACTAGTGTATTCTTCACCTCATAATCTTTCCCCACATCTGTCTCACTTGCATTTACTGCTAGAGGGTGCCCCCCAGTGGCCGTTAGCCAGTAAAAATCTATGAATTAGCTTCACCATTGTACAGGCCGCAAGGTTCAAAGCGTGGGAAAAAAGTAACAGCTTATAGTCGAAAATTTACAGTACGGTATCGAGATATGTATCGTATCGTGGCCTATGTATCGAGACACGTATCATATCGGCAAAATCTTGATGATACCCAGCCTTAGTCTTAACATTTATTGCCATCCATGAAAAAAATAAAATAAAAAAATCGTAAGAGCTCATAATGATGAGTTTTGACTTTTTTAGCCCATTCCAAACATTGTAATTGAAGAAAGGCCTGGCCAGTCCATGTGGAGAAACAAACCTCCTGCTGCTCTCTTTCACAATTTGAATGAATGAGTTGTGGCATTGCCATGTTGAAATGTTGATGGAATATTGAGGAAATCAGCAGACCTATTTCTCAACAAATATAATGTTGGATAAAACCACACAGTCATTATCCAATCAGTGTTTCTTATTCATTTGCTGAGGCCCAGGTGGCGTCCTTTTTGTCAGGAAAATCTATGGGAATTTCTTTTACTACCACGACTTTGGCTCCTCTCTAGAGCCACGATTCACTCCCTTGAATAAATATTTGAAATCTCAGTGGGACTTTCCTGCTTAAATATAGAACATTTTTCAACCTGTGTGCTGCCTCGAGGTACTGCAGGTGTTAAAATGTTCAGTGTCTGTAAACGGATTCACACATGCCTTTATAGAAACAACTTAGCATTTTGTAGTGGCCTGAACAGAACCATCCACTACGCTAGAAAATTAAGCTCAAGACTCACCGTTGCCAGATTCAAAAAACGAGAATCAGTGACATGGACAAAACTGAAATCACAGCAAGTAATACTGAATGATAAATTGCCCACTCAACTTTTTTAATGATAAAATGAATTCAAATGTTTGTTTCGTAATATTTGTGTTATTTTTAAGATGTCTTTGTGAAATTAAAAGCGTGAAGTGTTTGTAAAAAGGACCCCAGGAGAACTAACTGGCCCTCGGGTACAGCTGAAGGGATCCTAGTAAATTAACACATAAATGAACATTATTTACTTACTATATTTAAGTATTCATTCACAATTCCAATCGGCACTGAACATAACAACAAAAAAGGCAATAATAAATCAATTAACCTGAACAATCTGCCTGCCTGGAAGATGGATTATGTCTCATCCATGTATCAGAAAGATGAGAGATTTTTAAAGATTCTTGGGTCTTGGAAGTCAGATATCTCTAAAACGCAAAGTTATCTATAGTACCACGACTATTTATTGGCAGAGATGGGTAGTTCTCTCTGTTACATTTACTTGAGTAGTTTCCAGGTACTTTTACTCCTACTGAGGAATATGTTCTACAGTGTGACAGTGCTCTTACTTGAGTAAAAGTTATTAATATTCACCAGAAATCATTTGAACATTTCTGCTTCTTGCACCAGTCCTTCATATGTGATTTAGTATTTCAAATTTGTGTGGTCTATCGAAATTTTGTGCATTATTTAATGTTTTGTCCTTCCATCTTACTTTACTTTTAGTTACTTTTACTTGAGTAGTAGTTCCCCCAAAACTTAGTACTTCTAATATTATTTTGAAGTAACATTACTCATACTTGAATAACATTTTTGGCTAGTCTACCCACCTTTGTTTATCAGCGGTGTTTCCAAAAATGGATGGCACAGTAGATCCCATACCTCTGTGCATTGTAACATAAGTGTCCTCATAGTGTTGTTTGAGAGAGCATTCACACGTGTATGCCGGACGTCTTTACCACTACGCGTGGACAATGTGACATGTCATAGCTAGGTGCCTGTCCAGTCATTTGCAGAGCAGTGTCTTTGGGAATCCTCAGCGGGCTCATTCTCAAAGCGTCCGGCACAAAAGAGTGTCCGCTCCTGTCCTCGGCACCGGACGTACAAAACAGCCCTATAAAAGTCATTTCCTCGCCTCGGGTGGTAAATCTCAGGCTGTCCAGGGAGCTTTATGTTGTTTGTGCGACAATCTGCCACCAACTTCAAAGAAGGTGGGCGGGAGGGGCGCGGGACAGGGGATACCACAGGGGGGTTGGGTGTCACCTCTCCTCTTTATCTGGACTGTCCATCTATGTCGCGCACGTTTGCACAGGAAAACGTGGGCATTGTTGGACGCAGGTGGAGGTGTGATGATGTTGAGTGACATATTTAGCTTGTAATTTTTACTAAAGCAGCTCTGTAAATGATAGAAAGGGTTTTAGGTAACTTTTGGTAAATCAAATCAGGAATATTTACAAGAATAAGAAATCTAAGCGTCACCTAAGTGTCTAAATAAGACCCATCCTTCAGTGCTGTTAGGGTTTGGCAAATATGTCAGGATTTGTAGAGATAGCGCATTCAAATAAATGAATAATTACATATTAGTTATTACTATTTCATAAGTAAAAGTGTCCCAAGTGATAGTGCATGTTTACAACCATTTCTGTGAATATATGTTAGAATTGGTGCCTATTTTTAGTGCGTGGTCCCTGGAAAGATGTTCAGGTCTAGTTAAAACAAATATTACATTATACCCATGACATAAAGTGAGTAAATACATGCATACACGGGTCTGTATATAATTTTTAAATAAGCCTACGTCTGCTTCCAGCCCCGACATGAGTATTTCTTGTAGACACACTCACGACACACTCACTTTCTGTTTGATGCTGTAGCCCACTCCTTATGACTCGCTTGCTTCCCTCTGATGACTTTCTCTGGGACTTTCCTCCCTCTCCAGACCATAGCTGCATCATGGAGCTCTGGTTACTTTGATGGTTACGTCGAGGACCGCAAACTCACTGCAGTTCCAGTAGCATTTATTCCGCGCCTTTCTGACTCACAGCCAGGCTTCCTCTTCAAGTCACGGCCAACCACTAATCGCGAATGATGGCTGTCTGCTCCTGGGTGACATAGCTCTGTGCAAGTGTACGGAATAACAGGATCACATGTTATGTTAGAAAAAACCTCTTTGAAACCAGTCTACAGATGTAACCATGCCTCTTTTATTGAAAAATCCCAAATTTTGCCAAAATGTTCCAGTCTCAAAAGTCTATATCTAAATCTTCTGTGATTCCTGAAGTAAATGTCGTTACATTTTCTCCATAAAATTTTGGAGAAATGTAAATATTAACTGTTTAAAGACCTAATGGAGGCTCTGGCTAACCTGCTAAGTAGGAACCATTAACGCATCCATTAACACATGTTTGTATAATGTGGAGTTTATAAAGTTTTAGAAACATAATTGTAATTGAAATGATGATCAAATGATGAATAATGAATTATGATCATTAATTACTGGCTCTATATCCTTCTTTCGAACTTTATTTTTTTATTAATTTACTGAAAGGTCTATGGTCAAAATACTGAAGTCTCCTGATTAGTTGAGCACAGGTAGTAGCTGTAATGGGAGCATAAGTAGAAGTTGTTGTTTTAGTAGTAGTAGTAACTAAAAAAGTTACAAGCAGCAGTAGCAAATGAACCATATTTTATTAAATGTAAGAAGAGAGTCACTTATCAGACACATAAATTCTTCTTGACAGAAAGTTCCATTGGCCAGCATAAGTTACTTCCAAGTACTTTGTAACTTCATTTCTAAGACTGTCATTTTGTTGCCAGATTTGAACTTCCTCTGTAAATAATTATGTAAAACACTGTAACAATTTCACCCTCGGCAGTTTATGTGCTAAAATTTCTCGCAGTACCACCTTTTGCCACTAGGAGGAACTGCTGACCTGCTTTTAGGCTCACTCGCCTCAGATGCCCTGCACGTAGCTTCAGGGATCCACAACTTCAAGGTAACCACAATTTACACTTTATCCCTTGCAATAATACACATTTTGACATGTTTTGCCCTTGTTCCGGCTCAAATTGCGTTCTGGGATTGACATTTCACAAACTTGGTGCGCAAAAATAGACTGGAGAGTAAAACTGGTGTGAAGGTTCTTGGAAATGATGAGAAGAAATTTAACAAATATGAAAATCTGTCTTGTTGCAACAATAAACAGTAACAAGGGAAGATTATTTACTGAGGTTTCGCTGATATGAAGGCAGTCAGTGAAATGGCAGAATTTAAATATTTTCGATGCGTTGGTATCTTTCACATCTTAAACCGTTACAGATTTTGCAAAACATGTCAATGGGTCTTTTATATTTTAGATATCTTCCATATGCAGTTTTCCCCCCAATTCATGCCTGGCACATCAAACATGATTATACCGATGAGAGTTAGGGTGTTTACTATAATTAAACTTCCAAATTTCAGCTTTCATTTTATGTAAATGTGAAGAGAATGATTTTATTTTACGAAATAATTAAATATATTACTTTCACTGAGAGTAACTATGCACACAAAATATATGTTTATTTATTTTTTCAAAAAGTACAGTAAGTAACGATCTGGAGGTGGATATAGAAAATTAAATCCATACTTGGAAACATTCTCCATGGAGGTATGTTTTATACTATGCTGTGGAAAACTATAAACAACATGGAAACAAGCAGAATTAGATCATCCTCCAGGCCAAATAAGGTTTGTGAAGTTGCAAATCATCTAAGGTTAATGACTGAAGTTTTTTAATGCTACAAACAGTCAAAAACAAGCAAACTAGCTAACAACCAGCTTTTCAGGTGGCGTGTCTGTCACCATAGAGATGTTATTGCTTTGCCTGAAATGTTTCACAGTATGGTATTTATTCAATTATTCAATATTTTATTGCTCAGAAATTAAATCTGACTTGTGACTTGGCCTGGTGCCTTCTCTTGTTCGTCTCTACAGAAATACATAAGTTCAAAGCTATACTGTGAACTATTACGGGCAAAGCAGTAAAATCTCCATGGAGACAAGGCTTCCCATCAGAAAAGTTAGAGTGCAGTGCATCCAATATATAATTTTACAAACATAATACATAAAACCTGAACGATCACAGAACAGGTCTACTGCTAGAATCATGCTTCTTCATAGGTGTGTAAGAGGCTGCAGGTTTAGCACTCTTGCCACATAGCAACAAGGCTGATGGCGTTTCACTTTTTTTATACGTGGATTTCCTCTAATTGCCCCAGTTAATAAAATCATTCTAATCTAAAACATGTGAGGTAAGCTAATCCCCCAACTACATATTTTTGAGTAAGATTTGTAATAGTCCAAAGACGCTGCCTTGTGGTCTCCCAGTTATTTTAATGGAATAACACTGAAGGGTGGGTCAAATGCAGTTTGCTACTTGTTTCAAAACCAGTGACAAAATCTATCTGTAGCTGATAACTAAGTACTTTCCCAAACCCAGAATTATGAGGATTGGTTGCACTTTGGTGGTTCTCTGTAGTTTCACTTTACTGTCTGAAAAAAAAACTGTTCTAAAGCTGTATGTAATGCCCTGAAGGTTTCTGACCAAACAGTATAACACGGACAAATGAGTACAGACAGAACAAATTTAAAGACATTTATTAAATTATTACAAAATATTTAAAATATTAAATATGTTAAAGTCCAGTTAAAAGGCGTTGTGATGACGGTCAGACCTGGATCCGCCAAACGGGCCAAACCCAAGCTCTCCCCTCCAGCACACCTTACAGGGAGGGAAACAAGACCACAGAGAGCGTATTAGTCATGTAACAGGTAAGTTTCAGCATGGACGTTTAGTCATTTAACAGGTAAGTTTCAGTGAAGTTTAGTCATTTAATAGGTAAGTTTCAGCAGGTAAGTTCAATCGTTTTTTTCTGGTAAGTAGAATCCAAAAATGATAGGGTGGATACAAGAGCACAGAGAGACAGAGCCATGGAGCTCTGACAGCCTGCTCAGGTTCTGCAAGTAATTTTTCCATTCATACACTCAAATATTAAGAGTTCAAAGGCATCACGGAGTGTAACCACCTACGTAGCTAATATCCACAACGTAGCTGCATCAAGTTCAAAAAGGCTGTTTAAAATGCAAGATTCTGCAAAATGTATAAAAACGTAATAAACTTAGCAGTTTACTGCTACAAACTTAGCAGTTTATAAAGTTTCAGAAACAGATTTTAAATAAAATTATAAGTCTTGTGGTCATTAGTTACCATGTAGCTGATTATCCCGAGCAAGCATTCAACTTTCCAAATTTTTTTTGGAAAGTCTATGACAAAAATGAATGGGAAATTTTGTTTTGAACCGCGGGTGGGCGGGCACTGTTGAGCTCCATTGTAGTGTGGTGCTTAAATAAGGGGAGGAGTGATTGATCCCAGCTGGTGTGTCACACACACCCAAACCACACCCACAGCAACCAAAGAGCAACAAGAGTCAAGCTGATACAGCGTCCAGGTTACACGTGCACATGCAAATTATGTGCTAAAGGGTGTTAGCGCAACATTTTTTGTAACTCACTGAAATATACTGTACTTGGGCTTACCTTAGAGAGTACATAGATTATATCTGGCATGTGCAATAGATGATTTGCATATTTTACCAATATTTTTAAGAGAGAGTATTATGCAAAATTGAGTTTTTGGAGCTTTCTGACATGTTATAATGTTCCCTCATCAAAAGTATGCCTGAAGAGGTTTTATATATTATCCATGCATGTTTGAGTGCTCTTGTGATATCTCCTGGACCGTGTTCGAACCTTCCATAAGTTTAGCAGTACTTTCCTGTCCAAAGCTCAGCCTATAGCACATAGCAATTTTCCATAAATAGAGGTATGATACAAAACAATACACTAGAACTTCACAAACCTGATGTTATTTGTGTGCAGTAGTTTCATTAATGGAATGACAGTGATGTGAAAGCAAAGGGAGGAGGGACTCAGAGGTAACATGGCAATCTGAATATGTTGTGTTAGCAGTTAATACCTCATAGAAGTCTAATACTGTGTAAAATAGGTTTTCATCAGAATATGTTAAAGAAGCCTATATTTTAAAGTTGCACTGTGTAACTTTCTGGCCCCAGGCCTTGTCTCCCTGGAATGTTCCTCAGTTATGCAATAAACTTGGAGAGCCCTTCTCAGAAAAAATTACATAGTGCACCTTTAACGTGTCCATGTTATATAATTTGTTGTATGGAAAGAAACTGTGTACAAGGCCGGTATTTGAGACAGTTCACCTGAAGTTAAAAGGCTACATTCTTTCACCCGTGACATGGCTATTTTGCTGTTTGCGCCACTTCCAGTCCGCTATGTGTTTATAACCAAGGTTCGCCTGGAATGCTAGCAGACTCTCTTCCACATTTATCCCCATAACTTTTGACGGAAAACCCAAATAACTTGCACTCATTAAGAGCCATGAAGTGGATGGATGTTCGAAATGGGCCCTTATATCATTCCTTAAACTCCTCAATGCCATAAATGGATGTAGTTGTCTAATTTGCGGTCTGGTTTGATTGCACTAAATATTTCAAAGCCAAATTGAAGTCACGCAAAGGACATTTTTGTAGCCAGAATTTGAATGTTGGTAAGTATTGCCAAGGTATAACGACACAGACCTTTTATGCTTTCATTTTTAGACATTTTTGTGTGTTTATTTTTTTGTTGTTTTATAATTGAAGTAATACTTAACTATCCAAGTGTTATTTGATTCCTTCATCTTAGTAAAGGCATTATGAGATTTTAAATGACACAATGAGGTCTGGGGAGGAAGACAGCCTAAATATGCAAATTCAAGCAGGAATATGTAAAACAAATCATAACTCCAGGTATGTTTTTTATGGGGCTTTATAGCATAAAAAGTCAGGTTAGGATATGTTTCGGAGCCTTTAAACAAGTTTGAATGAAAGAAGACGCTGGCTAAGGAGCTACCTAAAGAGATGCTACAGGCTTTTTACATGTTTTTTTACACCAAATGTGGCTTTTTACTCCAAATGTGGCAGTAAATGTGAAAGAAGACGTTCCAGAGGAAATACTTCACGATGTTCCAGAGGAAATACTCCAAGATGTTCCAGAGGAAACCAGCCATTTTATCACCCCTGGACAACCTCTAGAGTGGACAACAGAGCGGAGTGAGAGTGAGGCTTAGAAGATGCTTTCCTGTTGTGTCCAAAGTTCACCTGGCTCCCCTTTGGACTTTACTGTGATGCCCAGACTGCAGGACGAGGCATAATTTTGTTCAGAGGGCTATTACTCTCCTCAAACTGGCCTGACACAGGATCTGCTGATCCTACCTGACCAGTCCTCCTGTTAACATGCACAGCTGTCAAATGTACCAGTATAACTCGCGTCAGACAGTGAAGGGAGAAAACCTCCCCAGGAAATTCTTAATAGTATGGACATTTTTCCTGTTTTCTAGTGCATTTTAATGAGTTCCAGTTGGCTAAAGTGTAACAACATTTATGGATTCTGTAATGGTCTCCAAATTAAATGTTTCAACATAAAGTGTTTGATTTAGGCCTACTCATTATAAATATTAACCTCAACATCTCTTTATAACAATGTGACACGCCTTTGCACTAACATCAAGAAAACTTCCCTTCATGATCATATTATTTGTCTTCAATAAATGAAAGAAGAGTTGAAATAATGTGTAAATAATTAGCTGATGATTAACGTATTCATTCATTCACTCGTCCAGCAAATGCAAAGGTCTTATTATTAGCTCTTATTAATAACAGTATGTAAGCCACTGTAGTCCAAAGTGTCTGAATTCTCGGCATACACTAAAGTAAAGGCAACAGATGAATGAATGAATGAATGTACTAAACTTACATCATACTGTCCTAGTGTCGTCATGCTGTCGCCGAGATGTGTTTATGAATGAGGGAGGAGGGAGGGGTCGAGGCAAGGCAAAATGTGTGGATAACAGAAAATTATATTTACGCTGAGAAGCAAACCAGGACCCGTTTTGTCAGAACTACATATAGATTGACAGACAAACATGAATAATAGAACTATCAGCACTCGGGAGGGGGAGCCCTTCGCAGCTGCCGGGCCCTACACAACTTACGTAGCCTGCGTATATGAAGATCTGACTCGGCTGCCAGTAAAAATCTGATAACTACAATTAGATAACCCAGTATTTAGATTATGTTTCTTATGTGAGTTTATTGGTGACACCTTGTCTACCTTGTCTTTTGAACACAAAGAATTTTAAAATAATTCAAACATTTTCTCTTTTGTTTTAGTCTTTGTTGCATCATTTTGCCCTTTTTTCCCCACAATTTTCATTGTCAAAACCTGCAACATAACCACTCCCTACACGTACATGCACAGAGGAACTAAACTGTCCTCACCTTAAAACCTGTCAGACCAAATGCAGGTTAAAAAAACAAATAGATGTAAATGGGGGCAGGTACTTTTCATATAACCACACTTTTGGCAGGAAAAGATAAGCCACATCTGACTTATGTTGACCATTTAATTTTCAGACATGCGCTAGTCACGTTATTTACTCTCTACAGAGCATATATACACTGAAGCTTGTCCACATAGCGATCTAAAACGAAGCAACATGTGCTCGGTGGGTGCTTGGTGGAGAGGTTGTAGTTTGTCATCGCTGCTGATCTAAAATCTGTGAGTAAATGTCCAAACACATGTGTAATATTTTTACCTTGTGCAATGAATGCTTCTCCTAGTCTTCACCTACTACTTGCATTTTGAAAATGTGTTTTTATAGAGGGGGTATTATGCAAAATTGACTTCAAATTGACTCCCATCAAAAACCTGCCCAAAGAGGTTTTAGTTGGCGTCAATGCATGTTTCAGTAATTTAGCGATCTCTTGCCCTATTCGAACCCTCTTTGCGGTTAACTGTAAAATACTGACCAATGCTCAGCCCACAAATCTACGTCATCCATGTTTTTACATGACAATTCTCGTTAGCCCTATTGTGTCGGATGCTATCGCCGCCAATAGGCTTGTCGTTGCAGACTTTTCATTACTGTAACTCCACAACCAATTGTGCTGTCCTGTCAATTCAAACAGCATCTCAAAGCAGTGGCTTGGGGCTCTTTAAATATTTTACTGTCATTAGGGTAATCTGCTTCTGTTGTCCCTCAAAGACGATCAATCAGAGCACATGGTGATCTAAATATGTTATGTTTTAGCAGTTAATACCCCAGAGAAGTAAACTGGACTAGGCCAGTTATCCAGTTTTGGCGTGCATGTAAACGTAGCAACTGTTGCAAACACATGAAAGTTGATTTTGCATTAAGTGTAATTTAAGTGTAGGGTTTGCACGGACAATAGTGTGAATATTTGCCATAAGTTGGCACATGCTGCCTGTCAGTCGAGATTGTCTCGTGTAAAAGGTGTGGAGCTGTTAATAGAATCAGAGTGACACATTTGGCCCTAGGCTTCATGTAAACAACTTATCACTACAATAATAAGCCACCGCGGCACCACCGTGGCTTTATACACTCAACCTGCTGGTGTAAGATTTGAAATACTTGAACAACTCTGTACAGCTTAATGTAACTCTAAACGTCTCTGATCAAGTCCAGACTGAAATGGTTCCATCATGATAAAGCTTTGTATATGTCATACACTTAAATGTAAGTTTTGCTTTCACTTCTGTTTTCAAAAGCGTCCATGAAAAAGTGCCATACTCCAGTAATTATTTAACGTTAAGAGGGGTATTTTGCAAAATCAACCATCTTTTCTACCATGTTATAACATTGTCATGAAACCTGCCTGAAGAGGTTTTATATGTTGTCCATGCACGTTTGAGAAATTTAGTGATTTCTCCCAGGCACTATTCAAATCCTCCTGAATGTTAGCAGTACAATTCTGTTCAATGTTAAGCCCACAAGCCTACGGACCCATGCTCCTGCACGCAATTTTCCATAAATATACAAAACAGGGTACAAAACAATACACTACACAACTTCATAAACCTCATGCAATGTGCAGTAGTTTAATTAGTGAGATGTGCAAGTATCACTTGAGTCAAAAAATATGAAAAAAATTATGAAAGCTTGATCGGTTGGTCGGTGATCAACAGTGTAAAAGACAGTGTAAAAACCAAAGGCAGAGACGTGAGGGACGACAGTAGAAAGTTGAAAGCAGCAACACTGCAGCTGGTGCAGTGAATGTACCGTGCATACAGACTAACCCAAACATTGATGAAAAGAGTTTTTTTGTCTTTCATTTTAACTGTTTCATTTTATTTTAAGACATAAAATATCCCTATTTTATTGAAATAATTAACATGGAGGGCATATATATACTTACATGCATGTTTAAAAATGTCTTAACTTGAAAGAGAGGCAGTGAGAGGATAAGCGGGAGACTGCCAGACAAGGGGGAGTTGCTGTCAGATGTGATTTCCGCCCATAACCTAGACTCATGACAGCACTGCTACCTCTAGTTGGTATCTGTGTCACCAATTGAGATTTATTTTGGCCTTTTAACTTGTAAACTTGTAGACAATATTATTCAGTAGTACAGGAACAAAAAATGAACATAAAAAGAATAAGGTGACATGGCGTTTGCTCTCATGGGCAGATTTGGACAACACCTTTCTTGTGCAAAAAAGGCCATTTGTGATTCAAAATGTGTCTCCATGGTGGGCGATACACTGAACACCAGCTGAGTGTTGACTCCAGATGTTCTTGCCCTGAGTTGCCATGTCCTGTCAAATAGATTGATGTCAAAAACAGATATGATCGCTCTAATTCACTATACAGGTGATGTCTTAAGATATAGCTTTACATGGCCTTAAGCGCAGAGGTTTGACATGCTCATGAAGTATGCATGGCATTAAGCTATACTTCTGTTGGGCTCATAGATGGACTAATTATTCAGTTTATGAGCTGCGGGGAAACGATTTCACTTGTATCATGTGTCAGAAAGAACAAACTTTTTGAACTCACTCCAGATATTTTGCTTACCTACTGAGTTTCCATTTGTGTGTTCCATTTGACACACCAGAGTAATTTTCTATAATGAGCCTCCATAGAAAACAAAAAATGTTCAGAAAATATGGGCCAGGGGCCACAACTATCATTTTGATATTAACATGATTATTCTTACATGGAAATGTATTCTCTATATAGCTGCTTTTCCATTGGCTTTTGGCTCCATGCTGTGTGCGATATGGTTTGAGTGAATGAGTGTGTTTGGATGTTCCAGGTCCAGCTACTACTGGCTTCACGGAAAAGGCTTATTTTACCCATCCTTCAATCAGAGGTAAACTGAGGAGCAATGTGCGACCCTCCCAGATTGTCAGCTAGGATCTTAGCTGTCAACTAGTCAACTATACAGCACATTATAAAATTATGAGAGAAGTTTTAGAGTGAAGACATTGTGCCACTCTCTTGCTTCAGAACCTACCTGGACAACTATAAGATTACACACATTTTACAGAATTTAGAGTTACCCCAGTCGCAAATTTCAAAGTATATTTTACCAAAACAATCTGTCTTTAGTTTTTTTATGCTAATTGTTTTTTAGTTTTATAACTACTGAACTCCAAGTTACCCCAAACCCAACCTTAATAGCTTCAAAGTTTATTTCACCAAAATAATCTCCTTTTTTCACAATTTTATAGCTAAGCATTTACCATTTTGTGGTCAAATGGTTAATCCTGGGAAACTACATTTCAAAGCAATTGGATGTGGACCAATCTTTGGGCCCTTGAGAGAGACCTCCCAGCCGCACCACTCATGTGTCCGTGATGTGAACGCCAGATAGACACACATCTTCACCTAAGGCCCAGCCGTGACATCCGCTCAGCCATTTCACCGCGTTTCCCGCCTGTGAAGTGTCTCGGTGCATATCCTGTTGTTCTCCGGCTACAAAGTCTGGTTGGGATTAACCAAACCACACACTCGCCCGCTGCATTAGCATAAATAACTTATCAACTGACCCGACCGCAAGCTTTTTGTTGAGTCATCCAAACATACGCATTTACATGTAAATTGTTTAGAGAGATATCAACATGTGTTTGTTAGAAACTAACCCAATTTTTACTGTCTTAAAAATATCAAAAACAGAAGTGGTTCATTTTAAATAGTTTGCAGTGGTTAAAATGTTTTCTTCCCTTTTTTTGTGTTTATAAGAGTCACAACTTTCAGAGGCCAGGCTATTACTAACGACAACTAGCATGCTAACAGTGCACCAGCATTTCTTCCTCCCGCATAAAAACTCCTTATAATTAGATGCAGACAGAGCACAAAGCACCATATATCTGCGCTGGGGAAAATCAATTTTTACTCAGCTCTATAAAAAAATTGCATACAGCCTCTGTAGCCCTATAGCATCGGATGCTATTTTTGCCGATAGAGTGCAGTTCCGGACTTTCCATTACCGTAACTCCGCAACGAATCGTGCTTCATGTAAATTCAAACGGCATCTCTAAGGCGAGGCATGGCGCTCTTTAGATATTTTACCGTCATTACAGTAATCTGCCTCTGTTGTCCCTTGAAGATGACGAATAGAGCGCAGGTGTCGTGGGGATTTTCCCAGTCACTTATTCAATGCGTCAAAGAAAAAATACGAATGGCTATGTAAAATGGAGGTAGTTGTGTGAAAAAATGCAGTATATTCTGATAGTTCCTTTAACATGATTTTTATGGATAAAAAAAGAATAAAAGTCTAGGTGAGCTATACTGGTCTATAGTGTGCTCAGTCCTTAAAGGGTTAAGGGATTCCTATAAGGTCTGTATAACTCATTATATAGTCTGGTGGTAATATAAAATAATGTTATATATTTTTACATACTGATATATTCACTTTGAAAACTTTTTTGACATTTTGGGTATGGAGAATAACTGAACTAAAAGAAGCTTTGCACTAAATGCTCCACCTCATTTTGCTTTTTGCCAGTGGCCCCACATTATGTGTACTCTGAAATGTGATGAATAAGACATGTCTGCGAAAATACAATAAAAACAGTGGTTTGAACTTTATTACCTTCAAAGAAAATCCTGGTTAGGACAGAGAAATCTAATAAATTACATCCTTATTGTTTGCTCATCTGTAATTCTGTTAAAATGCCACAAACCACATTGAACTTACATTCACCAGTTTACCCATCTTCAACCATTTAACACAGAACAGAGCAGGGGCAGTGGTCTAAGCAGAGACATCCAGACTACCCAGCTATTCCATGTCCAGATCAGATCCAATCCCTTTGCAATCCCTTTTGAGCATTTCTGACGTCTTTTCTTACATAGCGAAAGAGGTAAATTAAAAGGGCTTCAGCATGCCAGTTGTTGTGGACTCTCAAAGTTGTGAAAAGCACTTATAAACTCATCATAGAAATTTATGTAACAGTTGCTAGGTCACGGTGTCAACAATCACAAATAACGGTTCAGTCACAATAATCTCCAGCTCGGTTCATGACCACGTAGCTGGCATATGAACCTTCTGTGCATGTTTTGAGTTGATGTGGGAAATCTGAGCATCTTAACGTGCAAACTCCTCCATATTCCTGTATATTGTATAACATGTGTAGCTGCAGTTTGTTTGTTTTGGTCCACTGATTTTGCGCTTTTGAAATTTGCCACCACCAGATGTCTTAAACCAGAATACCAGCCTCTACAATGAATTCAGTATGTCATGTTTACGTACACAAAGTCGAGACCACGAAAGCCAAGTTCACGCAAATGTCATCTTTCATATCATCATCCATGTGAGATAACACGGCTCTTCAAACTCCCAGTGAGCATCGTAGTAGATACAGACACACCTGATATTCCGGACCCGCGCTGGATGCTCATTGTGTCGCTAACATCTCATAAATCACCTAGCCATTGACCTATGAAGCCCTTTCATGCTTTTTTTCCGTTTTGCATCGGGGTAGAGTGACGCTAGCCGCTAACCCCCCGAAACGTGAGACAGCGTCGGGCATGTGCCGAGCCCTCTGTCCCAGCTGCCGATGGAGAGATAGCGACCGTCCGGTGCTGTGTGCGTCAACCCCGTCACGGTGCTCTGAATACTGTCAACTCTCTTTCAAGCTGGCCCAAACAGTGCGGCCGGGTTTGGAGGAAGCACCAGGGAGGGAAGAGGAGGGGAGGCGGACGAAATATGCAAGCAACGTGGAGATAGACATCGCTGAATGAAAGGACAGCAGGCAAAGAGGGAATAAACTCTCCGTCATCTGTGTTATCAGCTGCGAATGTTAGCGGCCTGGATGTAACTCTTTCAGGTCTGTGTTTACCCAAGTACAGCTCATTCCAAAAGTGTTATGTACAGAGCAGGCAAGTGGTCACTGGTAGTGTTTAGTGAAGACCGCACTAATTGAGACCAAGAACTGTCCGAGATCACAGGGTCCCGGGACCGTGACAAGACTGAGACCACAGCCCATCGAGACCAAATCAAGACCATCTTTGTAATTTTCTGCTTCTCCGTTTCATCTGATTCATCCTGATTTGTGCTTCAAAGCCAAACAAACTATACTGTACTGAATATCCCTTTTTGGACCCTCACCCACAAGTTGAGAACCCGTATTTTAAAGCACCTTCCACTTGCACTTTACAGAAAACTGCTTCAAAATGAGTAGGATTTTAAGCATGTGTTACAACACTTTTCTGGAGTTACATTATCTTACTGGATATACAGTGATCTTTATCCAAAAGCACATGACAAATACAATAGATTTGCACTTTTATTAGGCAAACTGTCTCAGTCCTCTGTGCGGACACTGTAGCATAAGTTAAGGTTAGTTTTTGCTCTGAGTGTGGTCTATCGGTGCGTAATGAGGGCGGAGCCTATCGCCTACACTACATACAGGGAGGAGAGGGAGCGAAAATGTGAGGAGTGGCACGCTGATGTGAGACCAAGACCGTAAAAACTGGTCTAGAGGCAGGTTGCGATATTAAGACCGAGCTTGAGTATTACGACAGTACCATTTTATCCGTTATACAGTATTTTTAATGGGATTTAGGTTGGCTGCAGTGGGTGTACCTAATGTTGTGTGATTTAATGGGATGTCTCCTACATTATGTGACACAAATTAATTCATAATTTTGTTGCCTGGCAAGTCCAGAATGGTGTCTTTTTTTATTTTTATACAAAGGGATACCACCGTCTCCGTCGTGCCCCGGCCAGAATCAAACACGATCGTGCAGTAATATTTGTTGGATTTTTGCAGTGCCGCATGTAAAACAAAGGAGCTCATTGACCACCACCAGCAAAATTTTTATTCTCTCATGTCAGATTAACAGTTTAGTGCTTCACTCTTTAATTCTGCAGAAATCCATGATGTTTTTCAGTCCCTTGTGATATTTTTTTCCTTAATTTTTTTTCCTAGTAAGCAGCCATATTTGTTTTGATGCGGGCGGACCATGCATGTCCCTGCTTGGCTAATGCACCAGTCAGTCACGCGGTAATACTTAAGCACCTGCCCCTTTGACTTAAGTGCCCTCGTGGTCAACACATTTTTCAAAATTTGCCCCATGAATACAGCAGATGTGTAAACAAGATTTTAAACCCTCAACTTTGGACTACTATAAAATAATTTCACAGCCGAAAAGATTTAGACTGGACTGTTGTCTGTAGTGTTCATCCACAGCCTGGTGAGAGACTCCACTTCTCGTGGCTGCGCTCAGTGCACGGAGTGGAGCACAGGGGGGAACAGAGGGCTGGGGCTCCTCTGAGAACCATTGACAAGTGACACAAATGATCAGTATTTCTCAAACATAAGTTGTGACTAGTATGTAATAAAGCTCCCCCAGTTGTTGTAGTTTTAAGGTCCTATATTACGCAAAATTGACTTATGCGAGCTTTAAGCCATGTTATAATGCCGTTATCTCATCAAAAACCTAGCCAAAGTTGTGTTTTGTTTCATTCACGTGTTTGAGTAAGTCTTTATTATTAGTCTGTCTACATCTCCAAAGCTCAAAATCCTCTGTTCCACCTTGTGATGTCACAAAATGGTAGTTTTCAAGTTAACAGCTACATTTGACCTTTAGTTCAGTAGAGGTTGGCAATTCTAAGGCTGAGATTTTTCTAATGATTCTAGTGAAGGTGAAAGGAGTTTAAAAACCCAGAGGAGCACTTCTTGTATTCTCAAATGACATCACAAGCTGGAACAGAGTGTTTTCTGTTTGAGAGACCTCTGCCTAAATATTCATAGTTTGTGTGTTGTGAATGAAACAAAACACAACTCTAGGCATGTTTCTGATGAGGAAACATTATGATATAAATCAGAAAATGGAGTAGTATGTGCACTTTAATTAACAGTTTACTGTTGAATCTTGGAGAGAAGTAGGCCACAACAATGGGCCTGTATTTTCTGTAATTTGATCTGGATTCCAAATAGTTTAACCTATACCCGCCTATGCTTCAATTTATCCAGTACAATAAGGTCTAATGGTATTAGCAAGAATCTATAGGCAGAAACTTCGATAGATTCCCTTATCATGGCATGTCTGCATAGAGATGTTATTGGTTTGCCTGTATGGTATGGCATTAAATGTATATATCCTGCAGTTACTCAGTTACTGGTGTTTTAATGCTTGGTCTAGTGGTCTAGAAAAAAAACAACATCTATCCATCTAACCCCAACTCTTGATATTCTGCCTCTTTCTTTTGGCTTCCCCTGTACGTCCTGCCTGCCATAACTCTACATGTTTTTTGCTCTTTTTGCTCTTTTGCATGTTCTAAGCATGGTCGCCCGGAACTAAATCTGCTTTTATTTTCAGTGGATGTCCAGGAACATTGGGGTCCAAAAGTTCACAAGATGGTTTTCTGTCTTTCAAAAAGGTTGTCTATAATGAATAACACAGGATTGAAATGTGTCAGCTGTTTTTGCTTTGAAGAATGGCACTTATGACCTTTGCTTTGTAGTTTAAAACCGCTGCATTCATTGTCCTGCTTCAATAGACAGTACCATGAGATGTAGAGTCGAAGAGTTTGTTCATACTTTGCAATACGGCTGAACCATTTGGTAAAAATATCTATTTCTGTTTTTCCGGACAAGCATTGTGATTAGATTTGTGGTTTATGTTTTAATATTAGGATTCTGTTAAAACAAGAGTCACATTTCAGAGTATCTTGACACAAGGGTTATCAAAAGTTTAAAAAATCAGATACTAATCGATACTAAAACTAGTACAGAAACTTGATCCTTATTTAGCAGGTATTGATACTGAAGATACAGAAATGAACCCTTCCTGAATAGCTTTAGAATGATCTTGAGCTGTATCAGAACATATAAGGCCACATAGACTAGTATACGCCCATGGACAACTATGGAACCTACTTGGGCGACCGAGAATTGAAAGTGACATTCTGAATTTTTTATTATTATAATGGAATCTTTTTTACATTTTTTTTGTATCTTGACAACACTAGTACAGATCTAAACTGCAGGGTTAACAGTTTTTATGTGAAATACCAGGATATGGAGGTGTTTGTGGAGGAAATAATGCTACTTCTGATTCTACAGCCTTTGTGAATTGCTAATTGAGTTTATTCAAAATGATTTGATTGCTTTTAATCTTGCAGCCCTACTTTGCAATTCACTTTGTATGTGCCTTACAGACAAAAGCAAAGACATGTCTTCACTTACCCTCAAAGGCTTGTTGTAAATTTATGGTAGAACACGCAGTCACAGTTGCACGACTTCTGACCTCTTGTATATAAATTGCTACTCGATCCTGCAACATATTTGTGTGAAATTGGCTTGATTGAGGAAATGTGCTCTCGCTGCGACCTCTTGACCTTTCTATGCCAAAAATGCCAATCCACTTTGTACTTCAGTTTGGACAAATTCCAACAGGCTTCATTGAAGTGCTCTGAAGTATGCTAATCAAGTGAGAGGGTGGGCTGTGTGCATAATCTGTTTTTTCAATAAAAAAAAAAGTACTATTCATGTGTTTGTTTTTTTACATATAGAAAAAACATAACAAAACAGTTGGCCAAAACTTGGAATTAGACAGAATTAACTTTTTTTGATGACATTTTGTTTGTGTATTGGTTGTAGGTTATCGATTCATACAACTGATATGAATAAACTGTGGCTTTATCATTTCGACTATGTAATACTTCAATGTAAATTTGTTGTGTTCTTAAAGTGCATATGACAGCTTTACAGTTGTTGTTTTTTTATTATTATCCCTTTGCATGCTGGGATAGTACATAAAATATTCAGTTTTACCTCAATCAAGTGGCAGTTTCTGAAGAAAAGTTGAAAATGGCAGCTAAAGCTGAGACTAATAAATCCTTCTGTCATCAGTACAAAATAAATTTGTTTTTTAAAGCTAAATCTTAAATGTAATTATGTTAAAGCCATAGCATGCAACTTTTTAGTCAAAAGATATGTATATAATATAAATTTATTAAAATCAAAGCATTTTGGTTGTGTGTGTGTGAGGGTTTGCATCTCTGCAAACCATTTGGCCTGGAGCAGGCCTCCTCCTGCTTATCTCCAAGGAAATGTTTTTCCTGAAAGGTTGCATGGAGGATTTTCTTCAGTTCTTCATTGTCAATTTCAGTTAAAATGCCTTTATGGAGATGCAGTAGCCTTGTAATTATGGTGAACAAAAAAAGAAAGAATAAAAATCCAAAAAAGTTTCAGAGCTCTGTTATGTGAACAACTGACGTCACCTCAATATAGCTTTTTTTTTTTTTTTTTTGCATTTATTTCATGTGTCTGCACCCCTACGCCACGTTTTATCCTGTTGTTTTTTTAATGCATTGGGGTTTACTAGTGTTAGTTGCATTATACACTGCAAATGTAATATTTTTATCTTGACGGGAGTGCCGTGCATCGATAAACAGGAAACCGATGGCTAGGTCAGTTTTGCGAAGTATATCGGCTCAACATATAAGTTTCCTTTACTGGAAATACAAAATATATCACAAAATGAAGTCAGCGTCTGATGAGAAACTATTATTTTATGACTATATGTTTCTTGCCATCCTAATGATTATCGCTTTTTGTTGGTCCTCCAATGATTGCCTCATGGCAGCATGGGCCTATGTCACACCTTGCTAGAACTGTGTCATGCCCAGAAACGGCCTGGGCCACTTATGAAAGAAACGCTCCCCAGCTGGGGGTGCCCCTCCCCAACAGTTCTGCACCAGGCAGCCCGAAGCTAGTGGAAATGAGGACGTTAATTACAAATTTGTTTCTAGTTTATTGTTTTGGTGGTTATTATTTTACTAGAAAAAGGAAAATGGGGAAAATGTTTTATAACAATATTTTCTTGAGAAAATATTTCTTAATTTAAATGATTTGCACAGCTCAGTCAGAACAGTCTACACTTTACAATTATGCTGATTTCTCAGAGAAAGGAGTTGAAAAGTTGGCCAGTGGCAACAGAAGAACAAACTTCTTAACCACATAAAGACTTTCCATAAAATAAGCACCTCCTGTCACTCACCTGCTAACACTGTTTAAATTGTATGGACCCGCCGCCTTCCGAGATGGAGGACATAGACTACAAGGTATATATTATTTTAATTTTAAGATCCCTGTTTTTGTGGATTCATTGTATGTGGTAATTACTTGCTTTTAGTGTTGGCTGGGATGATGAAACCTGGGCTCCAGAAATGGAAACACAGGCATATTCTTCCTCTGAACAAGAAGAGACAAAGGAGTTCAACTCAGACTCTGATGACAGTTAAGATCCAGACTACATTACACCAGTTTGTCTGCTGTATGGGTACTTTTTTTCCTAGCCTCAGTTGTATGTATGATATTGGCTTTGTGAGAATGTGAAAAGGTTTACTCCAACCCCAAACACAAAATAATGTAATAATTAGGACATGTTTGAGGGTAGAAGACTGATAAGAGTGTTCTTTTCCTGTCACACCCTGCTTAATGGCATCTGCATATTCACACAACAGGGCAGAGGGTGTACTGAAGCAACCGTTTTGTGTTGACACATTGCCAAAGAATCACATGAATGAAACAGTCCATGATGATCCTGACGACTGAAACACTGGCAGATGCCATCCCTCCTGACACTGCTATGGCTGTTATTGAGGAGGATGTTTTGGACAACCCACATCCATCATCTAACATGATGTCTTGAAGCTGCTTTTAGATTATCCAGTCCTGAATTTTTCTTTTGCTATGGAGCTAACATGGACGACACAGAGATTACACAGACTGTAATTTTAAGTGTTACTGTCAGAGCATGATTTACAATTTCAAGTTGATATAATTGGAAGGAACAAAAACACCAATGTTGCAATAATAATGTCAATTATAGACTAGAATAGAAGAATAACCTAACTTTTACTCAAGGAGTAGAAGAGTCCTACCCCCTTTGGCTGCTACATTTGTATACTTACCGATATACACATATTGTTGGATTAAGGCCCACTGCAGAGCTGGAGTTATTCCAGAATCATATCTTGATGATTGCCGGAAAACGCTTTGCATTCACCAAGTAGGTTTATGAGGCATAAGTCTACCTGGCATCATTGGACTACAACAGTTACCTAACAGGACCCAGGAGGAAAAAGGACCATACAGGCTCCATACAGTATGTATTTCCTATCAATAATAATATTTTTATATTGCATTTACATATGAAAAACGAGTCTCAGAGAGAAATAATCATAGTCACCCATCAAGACCCGATGATCCCTGAAGGCTTGGGCCTCTAACAGGTGGAATTGCTCCAACAATACAAGAGCTGGACCAGAGGGCTAAGCTGGCAGTATGTCGATAAGTGCACATTTAAATAGGATATACTTCTACAAATATCTACTGATCATAGAAACTGCCATTCACCACAGATATTGTAAATAATATTTGTAGCAGTGGGGAAAAAATCTATCGCCGCTATTCTTTTCTATCAGAATCTTTATCGTTATGAACTAACTTTTATTTGCTCCCAAACAGGACAATCCCTTGAACAGAACTCGGCATATACCATGTGACCTCTGAATGTAACTGCATAGTGACATAAAATTGTCAAAATAATAAATAATAATTAAATAATAAAAGATTATTTCTAACATTGTTTTGTCTCTTATGAACTTTGACATGATTAAAGAAAGACAAAGCAAAAGGAAAAACAAAAAAATATTTTTATAGATATTGCACAGAACATAAAACAAGGTCACAGTAAATGCTAAATACACAATCCCAAAATGTGTGAGACTAACTCAAAACATACTGTCTTGAACAAAGTCAACTTTCATGAACAAAGCCAGCACTATGTCGATCTTCATCAGGGTCATGGATCTTCCACATACAGTAACTACTCTCCTGTGACCTGATCCAAGGACACTCCACACAACATATTGTCGGTAGGCTGTCTATCTAAATTGGAGACTGATTCTCCAAGCTGTGGTCCTTCTCAGCCATAAGTTATTCCAAATTCTTGAGTAAGTCACAGGACACCATCTTCAAGAATGAACAGATCCATGTGTGACATCAAAGATGCATAGTGTGACTAGCTGCTGACATACTTTCAAATTGTCGGTAGCTGATCTGATTCTCCAAGCTGTGGTCCTTCTCAGCCATAAGTTATTCCAAATTCTTTGAGTAAGTCACAGGACACCATCTTCAAGAATGAACAGATCCATGTGTGACATCAAAGATGCATAGTGTAGTGACTGCCGCTCACAGCACGTGCGCTCTGTTAGAGCAGGCATGTCCTTGCAGTTTCCGCAGACACAGCAGCTCAGACTTTGTGGGTGAGGTGGTCTTTCTGGAGTGGAATCAGTTGACTGGGCTCACTGTCACGGCAGGGTTTTAGTAGCTGATGCGATTCATTGCAGCTCAGTCTCTAGCCTGTAAAGACACATGACAGTCACAATTAGCACAAAAAGTCTCAAACAATAATGCACCAAAGTAAATTAATACAACATGGCTGATCTCTTGTCTAAACAAGGGCAGGCATTGTACCAATGTGATTTTTTTCTTTGATTTGTTACATAATAAAACTTTTTATTTAATGCTCATAGAGAGTAATATAGTGCCGAAGTAAACATGCCCAGTCACTTGAAATCCTCTGATCCCACACAATTTGGACCCTGGTTATGTTCCCCCCCCCCCCCCCCCCCCTTCCCCCCCCTCGTTTTCCTTGTCATGTTCTGACAGGAGCCCCTCTCACACTCCTGCCTCCGCGGGCTGAAGATGGTCCCGTTCTGTCTGGATCATATTCAAAGTTGGAACCCTCAAAATTTGGCTCTTCCAGGCTCTAAAAACATTATTATTCCGCCTGCCCATTTTTGCTGTAAATGTGTCTAAACTACGCTTTCTTTGTGGTGGCACTTGTGGTTAAGCAGGAATCCCATCCATTTCAATTGAGAATTTGGGAAAAGTTTTGCTGCTAAAATATGATATAAGATAGGTTAATTTGTGTAAAATGTTCAGTGTTTATGCGACCAAGTCAAAAATGCAAAAAAAAAAAAAAAAAAAAGATTCTCTAGGACACTTTAAAATAGCGCTGTAGTTCATATAGAACTTATTTACTATCTCAATCAGCAGCCCCTTGCAAAATAATGCAACTCAAGTGTAAGCAATGTACTATATTTGTACATTCTTCACAGTTTTTCACTTCTGGAATAAGGTGAATAGAATTGTACTAACAAAGGTAGATTATTACCATAGATGAGTCTGACTGTATATAAGGTAGAATGATGATGTGCTAATAGTAACAGCAGTGGCAGTCGGCATTCCCTTTTAGGGGAGGAGGGGGGGGTTTTAAAAAAGGACAGTTGCTGGATTTCTTTTTGGAAAACCCTCTATACAACCTTTAACATTCCACAGTATGGCATTTAACATATTTATCTCCATGGAGAATTTTCCAAGGCATGATTTTAACTTTCTATTTCAATGAAATCAGTCAGGTGATGTGCCACTTCCAGAAATTTAAATACTGTACCTTTAAGTACATTTTAGTGGAATAAGTAGTTAAACCTCTGTCATCTCATACCATGTCTTTTATGCACGTCATTGTGTTCTACGACAGTGAGGCATTATCCATTATGCAGTTTGAATGCACAACGCCTGGATCGTTGTTGTTAAATGAGGAACCATGTACTTTAAATGTAATCCCTTAAAGGATTAATGAATGAATCCATATTTGATATTTTGGGGTATTATGTATCAAGTTGTTTTCTTTACTATAACTTGAGTGTTACAGTAGAATCCCTTGTTGCCCCTAAACTTTAATACAGCACCGTGATTTCATACTTGAGTGAGCAACTTACTAACTATTTGGTAGTTAACTTTATGCCCTACCATAAAAGCCAGGGAGTCTTCCTACCTTTTCCAATCGCTAAACATCTTCTGAGAGCTCTGAGACACCTGTCCGGATGGCGCTACCACAACACTCCGCAGATGGTGGAGATCAAGGCCATTCCTCTTTGACATGTCTTCCTCCCTGTTTTTATTAAAGTCAGCCTGTGATATATTACGCACTAACCTCTCTGATTGGCCAGTTTGATGCTTCCTGGCTGTTTTTCCCATATGACCAAACCGTCTGGGAACCTCAAGCGGCGAGACAGACAAGGAAATTGGACTTAGACTTTCTACCTCCCCATTTCCCTCAGAAGGCCGGCGTTTCATGGTCTCCAGAGGACCAGGGCTTATTCTGATACGATCCAGTTGCAATAACTGACCCAGATCCTTGCGCAGTCATGAACGTAGCCCAACTCAACGAAGATGAAGGGGGTAAGGGTCCAAATGAAGGCTTTGTGTGCCTTATCTGAGAGCCAGGAGCACCTTCACGATTTTTTTGGTTATGCACAGCCGTGAAGATCCTTCACGGACACCTGTGCACACACCTTAATACATGCGCATCATCACACACACATGCAAACTAGTCACATAGGCCTATGGTTTTCCCTGGTCGCCCCTACATTTCTTTGCCCTTTCTCAATGCCTCTGGTTCTGCTGCCTCTGCTCCGTGTCCTCCCCTCAGTCTCTCTTCCTCTCAGTCTACAAACTTATAGGCTATCTGACGCACAGAGCTCTGGAGGTTCGTGTATCTCTTTTCTATCCTTGTCTGCGTTTCATGTAGTATCCCATAGAGCTGTTGTTCAGTCTCTTGTTTTACTAAATAAGCTTACGGCATCTCATGTTATGTTCAGGATTTCCAACTCTGCACACAGGGAATTAAAACATTTGATTACGCTGGTTGGGGTACACTTCCTGACGGTCCTGAACATATTTGCCAGGGAGGGAGACAATTGATTATTGAGTGTGCACGTTTGTTTTACAGAGTTATTACTGTGGCATGCATAGGGCTGGAGTCTGGTTAACACCGGGATAAGAGAGTGCTTCACATCTCTGTAAACGCACATTTAAAATAAGTCCACGATGGCACTGTCTTGTGCTCGTTGGGTACCCAATGTCAGAAACGGCAGGTTTTATAGTTTTGCAGCTCTGCCCTCACTGAAGAGGTGAGCAATTTGGTCAATATTTACTGTCATTCTGCTCCACGTGTAACTTGAGAGATCCATTTGAATTCAATAGGGAAACTGAATGGTTCACATAATTCATACAGGCGTACACCTGCCGATGCCCCTGCTGAGATCTCTGATTCCTCACAGGAAGACACAGAAGGGAGAAAGGTCAAAGGTTGCGGAGTTCCCCTACTGTTCCTGCACTTTTGTTGTGGTCTGTTATGCAGCTTGGGTGATTAGTCGGAGGCGCTTTGATGTACCATTAGACGGGCTTACCGGTGACGGGTTGATTGGCGCGGGCGGAGTACGAAGCTCTCAGACAGGTGAGTGATCTCCCAATGACGATGAAAGAAGGCGGCCATTGTGTTGTCAACAGGCTGAGACCTACTGTAAAAACAGCTTTTAGCATTCGAACAAGTAACAATGCGGATTTGCTTCAAGGGTGCACTTAGAACCACCTAAGTCGATATCCCCAATGACCGAACAGTGCGTCACTCACTATGTCTTGTATAACGCTTGGCCTGCTGGGACGTGCTAGCTGTGAAATGCTAGCTGTGTTGTTAATGTTCGATGTATACAGTATGTAGGTGGGGGGAAAACATCTCCCGGACACATGAGCTTGCAGGCTCTTTTGCTACATGATATCTGCTAAGCTAACATGATATGATGCGTCCAGTGTTGTTTGCAACTGATGTTTTAAGGCTGCACAATGGCTTGGTATTGTCCCGGAGCTTTGCAGAGAAAGCCCTTGTCTATTTGGCGGTAAACAGCTCAACCAACACAACATGTAGGCCGTATCGGAAGCCCAGACTAGGCCACTCAGTCTGGACAGTTCTTTATGGTGAGGTCCCTGGAGTGTCTGGAGCTTCTTAACCTCGTTTACCTTACCCCGGCAGAAACAAGCAGGGCATCCCATGAGTGAGCGGATGACACAACAAGCTGGGTGGCCTCTTTAGAGGATCTGTAAGACTCTTCCTTGGCAGGTTTCCCTCTAGGTCGCTCACATGACTGGCCACTAATTGAACTGGGTCAAGTGCAAGTGTGCTGCTGAGAAGTGCAGGTAAAGTTTTTTTTTATTGCAAATAAGAAAAGCCTTGTTTTTTTCAGTTTGCAGGTATTGAAACATACAAACTCAAGTGAACACAAATAGTGTAATGTAACTTTTCTGCTGCAAGGTCTACCATGTGATTGTATTGTTGCCATGGAGATTTTATTGTTTTGGCTGGAATGTTCCACAGTAGCCACTAGGCCAAGTTGCAGATTGTTTTTTTGAAGAGGTGACCCTGCTCACTGTAAGGTTTCAAGTTTATTAAGGTATTTCTAGCAACAAAATACTTGCAATTTAATAAGACAGATTGATAAGACCAGTATGTCTGATGCCAAACAGTGGAACTTTCCAGGCAAAGGCAAGCAGATGGCGAACGTCCCCGCCAAAAAAAAGCTGTACAGATAGATTGTATAAGCAGCTCTTGTGATAAAAATAAGACTACTGTGTTCTTTTATAGCACGATAATCCACAAATGCTTACGTTACTATCAAAATAAACTCTCACCCTGACAATTGTGAAACGCACTTTTAAACTGATCGCTGTGATTCTCTAGGATGCTCTGAATGCATAATGTAAACGAGGGATAACTTTGGACCACTGTAAACCATTTAAAGTGAACTACTTCTGTTTTACACATTTTGAATGCAGTAAAAATCAGATATAGCACCTTTAAAGTAACATTGCATTGTCCAGGGTGCTACATTTAGAAGACAATGGGTAATGTACACAGTGTAAAAGGCTGACGACTGTAAGCATTTGGTGATATATATGAATCAATGCTATAGTTAAGAATTGGAAGAGGCTAGTTTTTACATTCTCTTCATTCATTACCGCAGACCCTAGTGATTTACAGACACCATTTGGCAGAATTCTATACACATGCTTAATCCAGACTTGTTACATTACTCTTTACATGGCCCTAGGAGAGAAAGCAAAGACGAAATCCCATTACATTGTATACCAAACCATCTGATGGCCTCCCCTAATGTAAATACATAGCTGGCCTGTTTCTATATAGAAAATCATTCAGGGATGTAAACGTCCGTGCTATTTGTTCAAACAGGCATTCCACGTGTTATTGTTTAAGCTCGTCCGAAACGATGACAAATGAATGCACATATGGAAGCTGGATTTTCTGCTTGAGAATCCCATGACTGCCCCTCCTCCGGTTTGACCATGACAGATATCTGCACTAGATGAGCTCGCACGGGGGCAGAAAGGACAGGCCATAATTCAGTAGCAATAAACAAATCCACAAGTTTGTAGACGCACTACATACTACCACACATACTATATCATATCGTAAAGACAAGCCTCCAAACAACATCTACAGCTACGTGCGTACTTATGAACAATTGATCAACATAAGCGACTCATTTAAGCTAGCGAAATTCATTTTGTATACGACAGGGAATGCGAGGATGCCAAAGTACAGGGGATGAATCTTCCGCATAATGATTGTAACAGAGCATTGCGGCCAAGAAAAATGTAAGTGTAGCGGGCTTGCATTGCGGATGCTATAACGTTAAATTATGATATGTACTTCTTAAAGAAATCTGAAATCGTTAAGAGCTTGATAATCTATGAGAGAGGGGCCCTGTTTTTTAGTTAAGCTGTGTAAAACATATGGTATACTTAGATAAACTAAACAGATTGAGAAGGCTTTGCAATACTAATTTTGTGGACAAGTGAATTATTGAGGACAATTATTATTAAGAAGGGCACTAATGCATGCTGCAAAAGGAGCAGGCCGCCAAGAGGACCAGTACCTGACTTTAATTTCACATCTTGTATGGTCCATCATCTATTCATTTTTACATAGCATTTTCCAAGGTAATGACTAATATAGAAAGAAGCTCTAGACAAGGTCGTCTTTTTCCATCCAAGCAGGCACATAGTTACTAAAAATCATGGGAAACCAACTCCCGGTCACTATCCTAGACACTAGATTCTCTGTTAAGGTGCATTTTCAAAAGCTTAAAGTTGTCATAAACTGGAACTATAAGGGAACAACTTGCATGACACTATCCCTGGTGCGATAAAATGGCAGAAAACAGGACTAAAACAAACCAATCATGGAACATGGTTAGAAATGACAAACCTGATCATAGCTGCTCTGACAGAAACTAGGCTGCTAATCTGCGTCATTGGCCCCTCTGACTGCCACCAATCACTCACATCTGCAAACTGCAAACTTTACACTTTGACAAATGAGCCAGTGTCCCCAGAATCAAAGTCAGAAGCTCCAGTAATTTTTCCTGGAGATTGGAAATTGCTCAAAGAATGCACTGTTTTGAATACAGAGCCGCGTGGAGAACACAGCGGTCTTCCTCAAATACAGATTTATTTCTTGTGACTAACAATGGTCAATAAATCAGGGTGCCTTAATGACTTTCCTACAAGAATGCCAAATATCACCTACACCCTCTGATCCTGGTCCAGTTTTCCAGTTCAATATTCAACATAGGTTCAGGCGTTTACTGACAAACAAACCATTTAGAGTGAAATCTTCTAATCTAAATTGCAGTAGAAACATGCTTATCCTGACTTGACAAACTATATGTGTCATGCTGATTACATGGCCACGATCTGCTCCACAGCTGGGCATACACTAGCAAATTGCTAAGCTTTTCGTCTTCCCACTATTCTCTCTGTGGCTTACTGTAAAAATGCTTAGCCAGTGTGGCCCTGAGCTGTTGAACTGAACCGTGGCATGTTTTGTGTCCAGAAGTCTGCCTGTATTACAACTACTAGTGTAATCACAATAATCTGGCTGAATCCCATTAGAGCCCTCCCTGGGTCTAGACGGACTGATCTCTGGCTCTCAGCACAAACGACTCATTGAATTACCATTAGATACGAACGAGGGCTTCTGCCGTAATCCGGCTAAAGCAACCTTTGCATAACCCATCTCCATATCAGCGAAAGTGGATTTGGTAAACTCTAAAAATCCTTCCCAAAAGAAGAATAGGTGACCTCTGTGGCCCGGGCATGTGCGTACAACGTCTCGTCCCATCCTACACTAAAAAAAGGAAACTCTAGCTTTAGTTGAAATGACTTGATTTGAAATGCCACTGTGCAAATAATGTACTTTAAACAAAAAAAATACCTTTTTAATCCAGTCAACTCGTCAATAATTGGTTTAAGACTTTTTCATTTAGAGGTCTACAGCCAATCCTGTGGTTTAGGGCAGAGTCCAGACTTTACAGGACTAGTTTTTATTTAGATGGTAGTAATTAAAATTTTCTCTTGTTTATGGCACATTTATTTGTTTTTAAAGGCCCTGTACACAATTTTTTTTCCCGTACATTAGAGCAAAATTTGTTTTGCCCCAGTAGATATATTGTATAAGCTGCTCTTCAGGTCAAAATACATCAGCTGTGTGCTATTTGAATCTAATTAGAAAGCATGTTATTGTCCGATAACCAGGACCTGCATGTTAGCATGCTAGTTGTTGTTAGCTTTATTGTCATAGCAAAACTCCACACAGTTGTGAAAAGTCCTAATAAACTCATCACAGTGAGTCATTAGGATGCTCGGAGTACATAAAGTAAGTGAGGAATAACTTTGCAAACTGTTTAAAATGAACTAGTTTTGTTTTACATGTTTTTAAGAAGTTATATAATATACTGTATATATATTTTTTGATGTGCATCACTATGTTGATTGATAGTTCTCAGTGTTCCAGACAAACATGGATTAGACCGCCCTGGGACATGTGATGAGGTTGAAACCACAACCCCCCCCAGTCCTCTTTGATGTTTTTAAGGTTGATAATAATGAAGTACTGTCCTGAAATTCTGTCCTGACACCAGAAAACTAGGACGTGATAAAATAATATTAGACTGGTGTCCTTAGAAATGAGGGCATGCGCCTGATGAGATGCGTTCACTGTACTCTGGCATTATACAAATGTTGGTACATAAAGCTATTGGAATCATGCAGATGAGATTGCCTGGGTAGGATGTAGGAGGTTAACCTTATGTAAGGGTCAAAAAGACATAACGAGGAGCTGATTTAGCAGATATGTTTAGCTTTTGAAAAAATACATGTAGACAGAATGCCGCTATCCTTCTGTCAAGGGAAAAGGGGGAAGCAATTGTTCACAGCCCTACTTCTGGTGAAAGCAGCGATGTGGAGCAAAACAGGTCACAGACAAGTTTGGGGTTTAAAAATCTCATTAAAACCCGGCTCATAGCTCATTTTCTTGTTCACATTAGTATTGTCTCGATACTAAAATTTCAATCTTGACTTCGATAGTAAGGAATATACTCAATACTCTTTCTTTAGACAACAGAATGTCATTTTCAACATTAAATCATAGTACTTTCTGTATATTATCATTTGGTGTTAAATCTATGTAATCCCTCAGTCTTCTAGGTAGGTCCATAGTGGTTCATGGATGTATACTAGTCTATGTGGTCTTTTGACTATTTGTTCTGATACGGCTCAAGATCAATCTAAAGCTATTCAGGAAAGGTCCATTTCTGTCCTGAGAATGTGACTTTTTTAAATCAATACCTGCTCAAATGAGTATCTAGTTTCGATACTCGTTTTAGTGTCCATTAGTATCTGGTTTCTATACTTTTGACCACACTAGTACACATGAATCTTGATTTATTTAGTGATGTACAGGTTTAAGGCAATTAACAAGTGCAGATGAGACAAGGCAATGACAAAAAAACCCAAAAAACATCAACATTACAAACAGAATACCACTGTAGAATACACATGAACTCTTAACTCAGCACTATGTATCATGCAAAACCAAATATGCAACTTTTTGCCTACCTCAAATTACCAGATTGTTACCCCATTTTTACTTGTAAATCGTGTTTGATATGAAGAACAGATCATGCGTTTAACCCATCTGTCAATCACGTTTGTCAGAACTGGAAGATTTACACCAGGGCCCAGACCGTGCCTCTGTAAAGTATAAGAAAAGTATGTAGTCTTGACACTCCAGCCAATACATCAAACTGTTACTGCTTCAAACTGACATCCGCCTAGTCCATCCTCACTGTATCCGAGCAGAACAGCAAGTCTACAGAATCACAGCTATGTACAAATCTGAATTTAAACATAGTAAAACCTTTATCTGGTGTAGGATCTGTATATACAATCCACAACTTGCAGTGAAGAGCAGTACTACTCAAGGACCTTTCATATCTTTCTCAGCCCAACAGAAATAAGGCGCTGCACCTAATTTACCTGTGTTAAAAATGTGGAAAAACAGAATTAGTTCATTTTAAACGGTATGCAGTGAAGTTATTCCTCACGTACTTTATGCATTCTGAGCATCTTAATTATTCACGAGATGAGAGACCACAGAGCGAAGGTTTTGCCATCACGGTAAAGCTAACAACAACTAACATGCACGTGCACATTTCTGATGCTTTATAATTAGATGCAGAAAGTACACAACAGACATATTTTGACTTTAAGCTTCTTATGCAATATATATGCACTGGGGCAAGACAAATGTTGCTCAAATATGGACAAAATCAGGTACAGAGTGTTAAATTTGGCCTATGTTTTGGACTTACAGTGTCCCTGATAATGTTTCCTTGCTTTTTATGTCATGCCATGCTAACAAAGGACATGTCAAAGGAGAGATGCTATTGTTAAGCTTATTAGTGATGACAGCTTGTGACACTAATATATTTCATTTTTGTTCTTACTGGAAGTTTTTTGGGGCCACTCATTAACATGACAATAGTAGATATGCCCTTCCTTTGTCACTTGTTGATTATGCTCAAGAATGTGTTGTGTTGTGTCACAATTCCAAATACAGTTTAAGTCGATGTACCTGATTTGTCTTACAAAAGTGAAAAACAGAACTCTGGGTATGTTTTTTGATGAGGAAACAACATTATATTATAACATAGATTTTTTTAAAAGGCTAACAGAAGCCAAGTGACTCATATTACGCTACTTTCTGATCTAATACTACTAAGCATCGCTATTTTCACACTCTTCTCCTTAATCTGCCTCCTTGTTTCTTCCTTAAAAGAGGAAGTACGTAGTCCGTCCATTTGAGCTTTTGTCCATCTTCTGTGAGCGTGTCAGGGTCAGCGATCTGGACACCACATTCTCGGCCCCCACACCCTCGATTCGCACAGTAATCTGTTCCACATGACGTATTTGATTGGCCACCAAGAACCCATCCCTCCCTCTGCTCCCTTCCCTCCCTCCCCGCGCGCACATGTTGGCATTACACAGCTCCCGAGTACTCCGCAGCACTTGATTTGAAGAGCTAAGCGGCGACTGGAAGCCTGCCAGCTCCGAGCTCCAGTTGCAGTGTTGACATTGCTTTTTCTCATCCTTCACCTGCTATCTATTAGAGTTTGTGATACTCGGCAAACGCAGTATTGTTCCTCCACACCAGAGTGCAGTGGCCCAGGGGCAAGTTTCACCTGTGCAGACCTGGAGTTTTGGTCCTTGTGGTTGAGGGCAGAGTCCCCAGCGTATAGTATCACAGGTATCAGGGAAAACCCCAGGTACTTCACATGCGGCAAGGTAATATCAAAGATACGTCAAGGGTGTTTGACAGTTTTTACATGTGAGATCGCAATATTTGAGTCATAACAATGTAATATGGGCACAGTAAATTATGGAAAGTACGTCAAAATACAGGATTGAGTGTCATCTTCTGATCTTTTTCTTTCAACTTAATAAAAGACAGCAGTTTGCATCAAAGAGCAAAGGGCAGCGTTCAAATCAGATTATGTCTGACGGATGGTGGAGCTTCTGTCAAGCTGCAGCATAGAGTAAAACATTGAAGTTTTTGTGTGTGGCTATGAAAGTTGAGGTTATTCTTCGAAGATAAAAAGTATTTTCTTCAAGTTCTTACACAATGAATCATGACCAAACTGTATAATCAGAGCCTTTACTTTGTTATTGAGTATCAGCAGATACTTAAAGCTGTAGTAACAGAAACTGTATCAGAACTGAAAAAGCTAGATCGGTGCATCCCGAGTCTAAACTATGACCCTGTTGAATTGGCCCAAATGACCAAAAAAATTGAAAAAGTCTGCTATTATAACTTAAATAACACATATTTTGATGTAATACAGGCCTAGCATAAATGTTCCAAGTCCTAGTAAAGATGAGGTGCTCAGTCAGACCCACGTGAGATGCATAATTTCGAATGACTTCATCGTCATGCAGTCTATGGCCTATTTGGACAACCCTGCTCTAAATACTCATAGTTCAGGACCTTGTTTTATCTTACTGAGCTCCGCTGGACATGTGATGTGTATTCAGTCATCTATGAAATGGAGGGTCCAGCTTTATGAAAGCCAACATGGTGGCTCATGAAAGCACAAATACATGTTTGAAATGGAATACCACAGACTGGGCATCAATTATTTGTCAAGTAATACAACTAGTAATGAAAAGTTGTGAACTGTCCTGCTATTTGAGGCTTGAATGTTCCACTTAACAACTATGCCTACGTAGATACCCAGTGCTATAATTCGAAATTCTATTTGACACGTCTCTTGTCTATACATCATGACTAGTGGTGGACTCACTGTTTTTATTAGCTTAATTAATAACAATATACAGACAACATTTTAACAATGAATTAGGAATGTGCTGAAATATGCCTGTAAATATCTCGGTTGAGGTTTAAATGTTGCATAAAAAGTCAATGGACCATAAAATTAAGCACTAAAGTGCACATATATCACTTTGTATTTGGTTTTGAAAGATTACAGTAGATATATCTGTTCATTTTCATTTCAAAGTTTTAATCATAGACAGTATAAAAGAGTCTAATTTTGTGCATCTCTGAAACAACAATTGCAATCCTTGAAATTTTTCTCCCAGCTCTATTCATAACAAAGCATAGCCTAAGTCTTCCATTCATTGTCCAGTCATAAATGCAATGTACCTTCTTATTCACACCCTAACTAAATCCATTCCTTCTACATCTATCGGCTTAATGCAAGAGTCTTTTTTAAACTAGAGGATGCACTTCAGAACCACTTCTCACAATGCGTCGCTCTGGACCAATCGCGAACCGTCCAGCGTCTTTGTTCCAATCGTGTGAGAGGCCACAAAGGTCTTACGCTGGCTATAACATGATTACCTCCCTCCTTGTTCCTTTGTACTGCTCTGTAGTATCAATAGCATGTGAATTATAAAGCCTTTGTCGGGTGTTTTGGTCCTGATGCGACACATATTTCGGATTTCAATATACGGCAGGTCCCCGGAGACGTGTGTCATGGTGGTTTGGGTTACTCCCCCAAGGAAAAATTGGTGTAGGCTTACGTACACAGAGACGCTTATTGTGAACGCCAAACACTACAGTGTAGATGTATGTGTGGAGAGCTTCCACGCGCCTTATGTTTTAATGGTTTTAAATTAGCCTATTGCAAATTAAAAGTGTTGCGCTTGATCTTTACGGCCTGAAAAAAACATGAAAAACTGAACTAGGTCATTTTAAACGGTTTGCAGCAGTGAAAAGTTATTCCTCACTTTTCTTATGAATTCTTAGCATCCTAACCAGTCACAGTGATGAGTTTATAAGCACGTTTCACAATCCTCAGAGGCCAGAGTGATGTTTTACCGTTGCTGTAATGCCAACAACAACTAGCATGCTAACAACAAACCTGCTGTATAATTGAACACAGACAGCACAAAGCGGTTTAATTTTGTCCGTAGGAGCTGTTTTTACAATGTATCCATACTGGGGCAAAACCAACTTTACTTTATTACATTTGGGTACAATTGGGCACAGCCCCTTTAACATTAATCCCATGGCAGATTATGGAGATTATGTCCATTCACGAAATGGTAGCGAATGTTTGGCGGTTTGAAGTAATAACCTGGTGTATAGACCCAAATTGCAAATTTAATGATGCGTTTTTTAATTACCTCCTAAATTGGCATGGCCTTTAAAAAAATAAATGAACTTTTACCACAAATGAAGAGTCTTTATTGAAATTGTGGTATACAGCGAGACCAGTTAAAGTTGTAACGTTCTGTTGGGGAGACTGAGCAGGGGCACGGTGACTTTTACAATGCACAACGCATGACAGGCTAAACACTGTTTGTGTCTGTTGCTGTTGTTGTTGTTTTTTATTTCTCATTTAAGGAACTCAAAAACGATTTAAGAATGAAATAAAGATTGCTTTCTGGGAAAACACTTGGTCCAACAAAGGAATCTAAATGAGTAACTTGCAACAATTAAAACAGCCTGCTGGTATATCAGCAGAGTACAGGTACCATCCGGAGTGTGTGAAAAAGAACATTTACTGCTATGGTCCTCTGTCTAGTCAGAGGCCAATAAATATATGTATCTTAATGCCAGAGTGATGAAGTTTGAAGTTTTTGCAAAAAAAACATAGACAAAAACAAAAGATTTCATTATGGATGTTTTTATTGCACTGAAAACATAGAAAAATAGACCTGACTCTTTGCCTGGAGGAGGGACTTCTACTGCTTGATTCCATGGAAATATGTCTTTGACTATAATATTCCACAGTATGGTATTAAACTATATAACACCATGTTGCGTTGTGTGATTTTAACTTTATATTTACATGGAATCATGCAGCTGATGTTCTACCTCCAGAAAGTCACATACCATCACTTTAAACTTTAGAAAGTACAGAAGTTATTTTGTCTCAATCATCCAGCTTTTCCTTATGGTCAAGCTTTCAGTGCTGCCTTGAGGTCAATGGGACTTCAACCATGTACATAGGGCAGCGATAACATTTTCATTATAGTTCGACTAGCTTCAAAATCCGGAAAGAACTTGTCATTTCAATTTCCACTGTAATTAGGTAAATGAGTGGTGGAAGCTTATACAGCTAAAAGTGCCTTGAAAGACATGTAAAACAGAAGGAGAAGACGGATTAGCTCACGTGCTATGCAAATTGCAAAGAATGGTCCATTGTCCCACTTTTAATTCCCAGTGCCTCCTAACATACTGTTTATACAACACGAATAATGATTCAATCTGGGCGGATCATCCTTCTCCCGCAATTTTACATGGAATTTAAGTTAAAAGACATAAATCATTCTATCATATTTAAATTTCAACTTCCCTTTAACAGTCAAATCAATCTTTAGATCTCTTAAATGCAAAAAGCAGATCAAGTAGATGATTTCACCCAGTACACAGATTATTTTAGAAATTCAACTGAACCTTATGAATTGCAACTAAAGCAAGATCCTCCAGAATGAGCAGGTCCAAAACTGCTGTGTTGGAGAACCAGGGGGTTAAAGAATAATCCATGGTCGCGCGGAGACAATGGGACGTTGTCTGGTGTCTGGCTGGCTTGCAGGCTTCCTCCTCGGGGCTGTCGGCAGGTCCAGATCAGACAGACCTGGCCAGAGGATTTGGTCACGAGGGGACTGGGGAAACTGACCTAGTCTCCAACAAAGCTTTATTCCATTGGTCCAGCTGCGACCAATAGGTTACAAGGTTATGAGCTGAGGTGCTTGCAGCTGTCCGTCAGAAGTCTATCTAGGGTTTGCGCAGGCTGCCTGGATTCGGTCTGGATAATGGGTGCAAGTCACGTGAATTTTTCTGTTTGGGATTTACGGACTTTTCGTGGATTATAGGAATCTCCAAAAACAGTGGCATCAGGAGCAGCACGTGCAAGGGGGTAAGAGCCATTGCAGCTTGTAATGTGTGGTCTGAGCAAGAAGTTGCACAGATTTCATTTTTTTAAGGAATACCAATAGCAAAAGAATTTATTTTTGTCCAGCATAAATTTTCTTTTGTTATGGATCATACCTGGACGACTGAGGGATTATACAGACATAGACCACCATGTTAGTGCATGTGTGCAAATGTATGTCACGGCTAGACAAACTTGAATCTATTAGATTTTGGATGCTTTCTGTCTCATAATCCAATAACAGATATAACATATTTAAATACTTTATTACTTAAATGCAATAGTGATTGTCTGTTCTTTGATTGGATTAGAACATCAGCACTAGAATGAAATACTTAAGATAAATACGAGTTGAACATAATTTAATCATAATGTGTTATTAAAATATTTCTGTTTTAATTTGTTGCTATATGTTGCTTACCTGACCAGCCAGAACCACACACTTTGATAAAACTTTACAAATATGAGTAGGTCGGCAACCGTATCGTCTCCCGATTTCAGAAGGTGTGATTGACAGGCGGATTAACCAATCAGAGAGATGCTTTGTTCAGGTTAAAACAAACATGGAGCCTTATGCTAAGCTAAAAAAAAGGGAAAGAACAACACAGAGGACTGAGAAACAGTTCAAATGTCTGCAGAATCAACAACTGAGTGATCAAACTCTCAAGTAAAAGAAGTTATATATTTTGAGAGAATTTTTGAGGCAGATTAGAGGCTGAGGTTGGACTGTACTTTCACACTTTATGGTCCAATTCCAGACACTTCTGGAGTCTCACAGAATGTAGAATAGACTGGCTGGCGAGTTTCACACATATCTCCCTATAGCTGCATTTGGAGTGACTTCTCGAGCAGGTATCCCCCTCCCTTTCTCTTCTACCTAGCCCCCGTTGATTGCCCGTAATGCCTGAGTGCGTATGGCTGAAGGCGCGTGCGGTGTCCGTCCCAGTGCCCTGTTTAATGGGAGCAGCAATCAAGCGGCCGTCGCCAAGCCAGCCAAAGGAAAACAGTGGCGGACCGCGCGGCATGTCAGAGGCTCATTAGGGAGCAGGCCGCGTTTACAACAGTGCTGAGAAGAACACTAAATCACTGTGCACAGCGGTCAGAGGAGGGAGGCCCGCTACATCAACAGAACGGCCGCTGTGTGTGTGGTGTGTAGGTGAATGGGGGACGGGGAGCAGCGGTGATAGTGCGAGCCTGTAGTCTGGAGTTGTGATGAAATGAAGCTCCCAGTAAAAGAAGACTTGGAGTTTTACTTAATGAAAGGACTCTGAAGTGAGGTCTACACTTTATCAATCGGGAATGGCTTTCGCTAAAATCATCAGGCAAAGACAAAAAGTCGCAATGAATATTTGTGATGATTTCTCACAAGAGCAGAACAAGCAGAGAAATCAAACTTTTAAGTCTAGGTTATTGAAAAACAGAGATCTTTCCATCCACAAATGCACAAAACGCTTACAAATTTCCTCTAAAATAGGCTAAAGTGTGTTCGTCAGCGTCATCATGTTTGCTTTGCTTCCACCCAAACCACAATACTGCTGTGATTGATAAATTCCAGGTGTTGTGATGAGGCCCAGATCTTGCAAGTTTGTGAACTCACAAATATCTTGCTGGCTAGGTTTAACATCTTTTACGTAAATAAATGTTGCTAAATTTGTTTGAGAATTATTTGAACAAGGTTTGAGATGTTTTGACTGACCTTGCTAACTCAGGATACCTTTTTGATAATACTTACACAAGATATCAACAGAGATACTATGCTGCACTTATCAAATGATCAACTAACTGTCATTTCATCTAAGGCAGTACATAATGCTTCAAGCTCATTTATGTCATTTTAAACAAATTCAACATTTTGGTAAACCCCAGAGTCATTTATATGCAATATTGTTTTTCTCCAGTTTATGTAACACTTGCATTTTTGGGTACTGTAGTTATTAATTTACTGCAAATGTGACAAATGTATTCCCCTGTATTTCAACACAGTTTTTGTATATTTGTTCATAACTCACTTGATTATTGACGTGTACAGTATTTTATCATTTTCAGCAAGACAACTTTTAGTCAGCAAGGTTCCTCATTTCTTTGTTTTGTTCTGTTGTAGCAGTGCTATGTTGCTACATCGTGGGACATAGTTCATTCTGATGATCTCATGTAACCAACATGCATTTAACATTTTCTTAAGTGTTTGGTGGTCTAAATTTTCACAATTAAAAACATTCTAAAAACTGATTGCTTGATGGACAGCTACTCAGCATATTTTCTGTAAAATTTGCAAACAATGAAGGAATGAAATGAACATAGTCCTAACAACTATAATAGTGCTTGGGGATAATTCATTAGAGGCTCATTAAGACATTGAGTTGCGATGTCACATTGTATTGTTCTGCGGTCTATTGTTAAGAAGCAGGTTCCGGTGATGTAATGAGCATTTGCATGAGAAGCATCAGTTCACATGTGGGCCACCGTCACACATCACAGGCCTTTCCCAAACGTACTTATTACATGATCAGGCAACACTGGAGATATAAATATGACACACTCAAGCAGAATTATGGTCAAAGTCAAAGACTTGTCAGTGAAGTGTTCAGCTCCTTGTCTTGTCTCCACCTCGTCTTTAAGCATTACAGCAGAAAAGTCTCTGAGCGTTAAGCATGAAGGCTTCATTTCATCAGACATTAGCTCTTGATGAACTCTTCCCATTAGAGGGCCATCAGGAGGCTGGGGCCCTGATACAAACCAAATGGAACGGCAGACACACAGCCTGCTGAATTGTGTCATTGTGTGGCTGATAATGGCCGCCTTCTTACACACATTAAATGCAGTCCGGGGGCCCATGAGGCCCCTGGTCGCCTGTTTTTACATGAAGGAAAATGCCTCCTATTCAATAGGGCATGAGCAGCACCGTTAAACATTTATGGAGCTTGTTTAAACAGCCGTTAACTGCAGATTAAGTGAGATCCTCCCTCTGAAGAATCTGCTGTTCACATCCCGTGCACATGGATGAATGACAGCATCACACATGTGCTGCGTGCACACACATGTGCTGTGTGAAGACGCACACACAACACTGTGGGAAAAACAAGTACATGTATGTCATTCCCAGGATGGCCTGCATTCCCCCGGAGCAGCTCTCTTGTTTAACAATTACTGCCGTTCGTGCTTGTGTTCCTTAATCCTTAACTACACTGTAATTACTGTAATGGCATTGTCCTGAAGACGCCTGTCACACTCCTCTGACTGACATGTCCATTATGGCTACAGCTGCTTCAGCTTTCCCTCATGTTTCTCACACATTGTGACATGCAAATACAGCATGACCCACAGTCATGGAATTACATTAATAATAATCTGTATTAGCGGAAATAAAAAGATTTAGAGATTTTTTTCAGAGAACCCATGCAAAAATACATCATTTTTGTATGTTAAGTGAACATTGTAGCTGTCCCCGTTACTGTTCACTTCACATTAATGGGTAAACCAGCTAACATTTGTCCTAAAATTGTTTCTTGTTCTGTTACGTTTCTGGAGTGCGGAACTTATGCCCCACTGACCTACTAATTGCAGGCCCTATCCCTTTTAAACTCACTCTTTCCAAGCTAATCTGTCTGCCCTGTCACTGTCTAGGCTCTACAACTAGTCCAGATCATCGACAGTCCTTGATTCACTGGTTAAATCCAAACACTCACCTGACGTAACACGATAGTCACTCTCGTATCTGGTCCGCTCTAATATGGGGTTAGCCTGCTTCTCTGCGCTGTAATTAGCCGCCGCGTGGGCAGTTTGGGTGGCTGGAGGGGAGTGGTGGCGTGGGTGGAGGAGAGGAAACGCTCAGAGGTCAGATGGCTGCTGCCGGGTCACTGTCAGGGTCAGCGACTTGTTAATGAGGCGAGGATGGTGTGCTGTGAAAATGACTGTGGAAAGTATAGCATAGGTGGAGCCAGATGACTAAACTTAGCTCCAAGCATACATGGTAAAATTACGTAGTGTTAGTTCAAGGTGATTGTTTATTGTTTAATTAAAACCTTTATTTAATCTTTTGGCACCCAGGCAAGAATTTGATTACAGCAGCAATGTTTTGTTTTGTTATGTCAAGTTCTCTACCAACTTATTCCGTACAATAAGACTAAGCACGTAAAAAGTTAATTTTGTAACAGTTTACAGCAGACCAAAGTTATTTCTACCTTTCCCAACATGTTCCTAGCATCCAAATCATTCTGTTTTAAATGTATAAGTTTATCACGTTAATGCTAGCAACAACTAGCATGTTAACAGTGCAACAACTAGCATGTTAACAGTGCACCAGCGCAACTTCCTGGTTCTCTAAGGATCAAAACAATTCATAATTAGTTGCATATAGCAGACAGATAAATAGAAGCAGTTTCACAACATTCAGGGGCCAAGTGTAGTTTTGCTGTCACAGAGAAGCTAGCAACAACTAGCTTGCTAACACCACACCAGCGCTACTATTGTGCACACAACTGATAAGAGCACCAACCAAGACATACATTTACAATTTAATGGTTATGGGGCAAAAAAACTAAAAAGGCTACATAAAAACAGCCAACAACCTCTTTAACCATAGAAGTAGCATCCAAAGAATAGCCACTTAATATTTTTGATACTGCGTAAACGTTCAGTTATTTGATTGCTTGTCACACATTGGTCCACGTTCTTGTTGCTTGTTGGAATAAATGTAATCCAGTCAGGTTGCTATTTCACTCATTGCATTCGCTTAAAATAAATAAGTGGTATAGAAAATTAATTAGTTAAATAAAAAGGTTTTTATCTGACCAGTAGAAAATGTTGGCTAGCTTCAACATCCTCCATGCACAAAATCCTCCTCCTCCTTCCACCCAAATCTTTGCAACTAAATCTTTTCTTGTGTTTTTTTCAAGTTTGTGTTGACATGCTAATAAGCTGGAAGCTAGCAGGTTTGTTGTTTTGGTGTTTTGTGCGGGCGCTGGTGTAGACAGCTGGCCCGTCTGATCCCTCCAGTCTGCTCTTAAATTGGTTTTAGCGGCAGCACTAATAAAGCTGATTATGTGTGTGGCTCCAGGCCTACTAACCCTGTGACACTTCTGGCAGCTGGTGGCACCACAGGCTCAAGAAGCAGGCGGCCGTGCGGACACCACCATCATCACGCTGCTCTGTTGAGTAATGCTACTGATGTAAGGTTTGTAATGTCAAACATGACGTAAGCTTTGTTGTATTATTATTACCCTTTTATTTTAGTTTTACATGTCCAAACTGTATTGAAATATTTTGGTATTTTTGGTCTAATAATTTAGCTTTTTTGTTTGATTAATCTGGTTCATTTTGATATTTAAAAATTTTTTATTTGATTGTTTATTTAGGTTTTTATTTTTCAGGTTAAAAATGAGCATTTCCATGTTATACTCCTTTTGGCATTTTATATTTGTGGATAGAATATTAAAAAAATGGAAAGATGTTATTTTTATTTTATATATTATTATTATTATTATTATTATTATTATTATCATTATTATTATTACAGTATTATTTTTTATTATTATTATTATTATTATTATATGTATGTCTCATTTCTGTTTTGTGCAGCTGTAGTTTGTTGTTTTATGTGTGTGGGTGGGGTAATTTTGTTAATTTTGTTATGTTATTTGAAAAAGTTATACAATGTAAGTATTATACACTTAATTGACGTCTTCATGCCTAATAAATAGACCTTTGAAAGACAAATGGAAAGATGCTATGCTATGTTACAACATCTATGCATTTGTAACTACAATAGTAACTCTTCAAATGATTAATCCATGCGTTTAATAAACCTAAATTTATATAAATATGAATATTATGACAATAGATTACCAAATTATCCTCTTTAAGCTTTCTCCATTTGACTAAATTAATTACAAGTAAATCTTTGGACTGTGAGAGTGAGCAAAATGAACCATAATAGAAAACACAGAAGGTCCGTCATGTGCTCCAATCTTATCTTTTGCATGACTTGTCCTCTGAATGGCTAATTCTTTGTCTTAAATATTTGGGTCAGGTTTCTGTATTGGAGTATAATGGCAGCTTACTTCCTCCTGTCAGAACGGCGGCGGAGATCCTTGGTTGACCTATTGAGTTGGCCTTGACCCTAACCTGCCCCCACCCAATGCCCTTATGTGACACCAGAGAGTCCACGAGCATTTGGGTTGTTACCAGCTGCTTCGAGATTGTGACTGGCTAAAGTTTACTGCTGAAGTGGGACTCAATTTATTTTTTTATTTTTTTAAATCTCATCTTTACCTATGTTTTCTTTGTAAGGTGTGAAGTAAAGCTGAGCATTAAATATCCAATCCATTTTAGATCTTAAAGCAGTTTAACGTTTTGATTGTACAGAAATGTGCACAGGGACCATGCATTTCTCTGATTGGTTAATCTGCCTGTCAATCGTGATCATCAGAAATTGGGGAGACAATTCTTGGTAAAGTGTGCGGTTCTGGCTGGCTAGGCAAACACATAGCTACACTTAACAGTAGCAGATTTTTTAAATAAGCACAAAAATGGCTATGCAACACTGCTCATTTTTTCATGTATCACAGATTAAGAAAAAACAAAACTTGGTAAGTACAAAGCAGTGAGCACGTACAAGGGGTAGTGGAAAGAGAAATGTTTGAAGCAATGTTGTTTCGATTGCATTCAAATATGAATTAATATGTCTCCTTAAACCACATGTGTCAAACTCAAGGCCCATGGGCCAAATGTGGTGCGCCATGCCATTTTCATGTGGCCCACCACAAGGTAAATTAAAAAGTTTATCAGGAGATTGCAAGTTATACAGCAATATATTTTTTACATCTGTGGAAATACATATGCAATATTTGTAAACTGAATAAGTAATAAATACAGAAAGTTTATGAACAAGTTAAAAAAGTAGTTACATTTATTTTAGATTACATCTGGCCCTTTGAGAGCGACCACTTTCCTGATGTGGCCCTCGGTGAAAATGTGTTTGACACCTCTGTCTTAAACCATCATTTGGCATTTTATCATAGCATATACTTTGACCCGCCCTTCAGAACACCCCACCCTCCCACAATGACCACCCACGTCTTCCCACATTAGCCATAATTTCCTATTTCTGCTCTAAATACTAACATTCATATTGATTGGTGTGTGATATGTGTTGCCGGTGCCATGTGGGGACAGGCGGCGGTGACTGGGGTTATTCCGGTCGAACGGGAGTCATGTAACGCTGCAGAGCAATATTCATGGAGAACGCGCACAAACAACTCGATTATGGTGAAAATCCAGATTATGGTAATAGTTAGATTAAAGCGCCTACATGGCTGGCTGTGACCTGACAGAAGTTTAGGCAGACCCCGGGGAGAGCCACTGATGCTTGAAAAGGGATTAGAACTGTAATATTCAAGGGATGGTGCGCTCGCAAAACTGTCTGCTAGATTTACATTTTAAATCCTGTTCTTAAAGAGGGGGCATTGCACTTCTATGGGGTATTAATTGCTAACACATAACATATTTAGATCACCATGTTAAGTTTTATTGTTGTGAAAATGCCATTTTGGCCAAAACGAAACTATTGAACAACGCGTCAGGTTTGTGAAGTTGTAGTATATTTTGTATCTGGGATTTTTATTTATGGGAGCATGGATGATGTAGGCTGGTGGGCTGAGTTTTCTACAGGCTCGTACTGCTAACCATAAGGAGTGTTCGAATAGCGCCCAGGAGAGATTGCAAGATTTCTCAAGCATGCATGGATGACGTGTAAAACGTTTTTGATGAGGGAACGTTATAACATGATAGAAAGTCCCAAAAACTCGATTTTGCATAATACCCCCACTTTAGTCATGGGTGTTTGATGTTCTTCTGTCTTGTAGCTGAATTTTTGTGAAATTGCTTTGGCATTTCATCAAAGGATATATTAAATTCATTATCTGCTTTGGAAAAAAACAATGAAGGATTCTTTGGATAATTTGATTCTGCTCTATTAGGTGTGCTCTACAGTACAACACTGTGGGGAGGGGGTGTCGAGTTTAGATCTTTTTGGAAACTTAGTTCTTGTATATATGTCAGCAGCTGTCAGCTACAGTTACACCACCTTATCTTGAAATGTGGCAATATAATTTGAGTAAATCACAGTATTAGCCCAAGAAGAAAGGAAAGGAGGTCAGTCAATGTGCTGAAAAGGGCTTTATTTTTGCATTCCATATATTGGCCTCATAGTTATAAAAAAGACCACTCTAGATCAGCTCAGAAAAAAGCAAAAAGCAAAATTTTCGATATCTGTGATCCGCTATCACCAATAAAAAATGTTAAATAGGTCATTCCTGAGTGTTGTTCTTGAACTTGTAGCAAAAAAATATACTCTGTGGCTACTGGCTGAGATTTAAACAATGTAAAAAGGACATAATAATGCATTATAAATTAGCAATTGGCAATCCTGTACTGATTTGACAAATGTTTTATAACCTCCACAGTAGTTTATGCAGAGCTTGAGCAATAAAAATGACATAACTAGTTGGTAAAGTTTGTGTGTTTATTGTCTTTTTTGTCCTGGTCTGACCTTTTTGACATAACAGTAGCCTCTGACTCATTTACGACTGTAATTTACAGCATTTCACGCATTTATCAAATTACTTTTCAAGGGATTTAGCCCAGCCCCAGTGCAATTTATGTAACAATACTCCGGCAGTGGCATGACGATAGCTTAGACGGCTGCCAACAAACTCTTAAAAGGTCAGTAATCATGTAAGCAATTTAGCCTAGCATGTTGAATTTATTAATAAAATTGCAGATTAATTGGTGCTTTTTATGTATCAAGCGGATTGGGTGATGGCTGTATAGGCCGCCTTGTATGGCTTACACCCCTGGGGAGAGTGTTGGGTTTGTGAATGGGTGTCTTTGAGTCACTATCCCAGCTCCCGTGGGCATTGCCATTTCTCGGGTTTCACTGGCTGAGAGCGCTTTGCTTGATTTGGCTTTGGGCCCGGGGCTTCCTATAGGCCCTAAACCCAACAAAGCTTTTATGACAGGCAGTTTCAGTGGCTCCAGAAGAGAAAAGGAGGGAATTAACAGGGCACACAATATTTCCTCCAGTGGGGGATCTAAAAACACATGCTAACTTTTGACTTCTCCATTGAAAAATGTACCAAGCGGCGATATTTATTTGTATGTCATAAACGCTAATATACTTAAGAAGCTTTAAGCTAATCAGATCAGAAAACACATCATTCCCTTGTGCCTCTTCAGATTATAAAAAGTAATTTGGTAAGTGGAGTGCCCAGGTGTTTACCTCCAAAGGCATTCTGGGACATACTCCAAATGTGTTAGCAGGATTACATGTCCCATCTGGCCAGGGAGGGAATGGGGATCCCCCAAAATAAGGGGCTGGGGCGGGGAAGAGTGGAGGGGTAACCCCCAGCCTTCTGCCACTGGAACCAAGGCAAGAACAGTGCAAGAAAAAACAAACAGCAATGACATAAATGTTGCAAGGTTTGGCAGGTGAAACTGTTGCGCACAGTTTTTTCTATGAATTTGTGTGTCTAAAAGGGAGATCAAACCGAGGTGTTTCATAGTAACAAGCAGCAGATTTTCGGCTAGGTGACATTTTTGAACCCTACATATATGACCTGGAGTCTGAATTTTTGCTAGGACACGATTACATAAACATGCTTCTTATTACAAATCTGAGTAAACTAATTATGATGGAATACTGCTCATAAAAGACAATTGTACATAATGTCCCTTTTATTTTACAGACAAATATAATTTTTTTTGTCCCCATTTGAGTTCGTCCTTCGAAACTACTTAGAAGTCACGCGTTAGACCAAGTTCTTGCCTCTGTTAGACTTGACTGTCCTTTTATAGCCATCGTTTCCCTGGTGGTACTTGAAGTGAAAAGTTTGGAGAACCGCTGATAATCTTTGAAAAACACGTTTAAACTACATCCAAGAACAGTACACGATGTTCGATGACATTTTTCTACTAGACTTTTGAACATCATTATAGAACAAAACATGACGTGAGCATTAAAATATAACCTTGAAAAGATTGTTCAGAACAAAATGTACCAAAGGCAATTTAGCCATTTTAGCTAGTTCTGCGTGACAAAATGTTCACTCCATCTTAAGACAGGAAAACTAGGACCATGAGTACACGATATATGGGCAGTTTCAGATAGTCAAGCGACAATTCGAAGAGCCACTTACATTTTCAAATAATCAACTAGTCAAACGATTATTTCCATTGTACATTGAGGTTTTAAACTACTATTTAAACCAGAAAAATATGGTAACTGAAGGTTTCTATTTCGATTTAATATTGCTGCTGTTTTTGTGAGTTTTTCTTGTATGACTTTAATAGTTCACAAGTTACAAATCTTCAGATCTTTTTTTTTTTTTCCAAGTGTCTTTGGTAGTGGTCCAATAACTAAACATTTATATCTTGGGATTTCTGAAATTCACTCTGTGTGGCCAATTTGGATTTAAAAACAAAACACTAAGTCTAAGATTCACATAAAAACAGTCGTGCAATCGTATCCCATTACTTTTAATTTATAGAATCTAATGACAATCAACAGTGCCTTATAAAACAATTACATTTTTCCATTGCCTAAAGTTGCAACAATCCGACCACCACCTATGCCGTGTGAAAATCCAAAACGTCTCAAAATGAGCCAGATTTTTTTCTTCTTTTTTGCACGTAGTTTTCTTTGTTTTGGAGGCTATTGCTCACCGGCCCCAGTGACTGTTCAGACACTTTGCAAGTCTCTGTTAGCTTGTGGAGATGAGAGACACAACTCCTGATTACCCCTTGTACAGACGTTCTCACAGGAGCATTGGCAGACACGTAAAGTATAATTTGGGTTTGGGATGGGGCTAAACAGTATAATACAGGATTACATAAGCCGGCTGACCTAAAAACACTGTACTATTGCTAACAAGCTGCTGATGGACTTCAGTAGAAACAGTGCAGAGCAAGTGTTGAAAGATAGCGTAGCATTTATCCGTCAACTGTGCGCACCGCCTCATTTTTATTTGGACAAAACGGCTGTATTTACATAGTTGTGAGCATTTTGGTAACGCCCGTTTCACAGTGTCTCAGTTTGAAAAAGATTCCTTGTTATAGATAGTGATCTATACATGTCTATCTTTAGTCTGAAGTGTAAGTGTTAACAATCCAGCCAAGTGCATTATTACTATTGTCTAATGCATTTTTTCATGCATATGTACAAAATTGGTCTGGCCCAAGTTCACCTTTCGTGGTCTCGCTGTTTCGCAGATTTTTTTTGTGTGCAATTTTGCATGCTTTTTTTTTTTTTTTTTTTATAGCGTATGAACCCGGATTGTGTTCTGCGTCCTGATTGGCTGAGGGACTGTAGACCATTGTCCATCAGTCTCCTCCGAGCCGTGTCTCCTGTACAGTACAGAATGTGTTCAGCCAGATTTACATAAATGTTCCACGCAGTGTGACTCTGAAGTGCTGTATGTTTGCAAGTTTTCTCCCCGACAAATCCCACAATGTCGATGAAACGTTCAGCACCGACAAATTTCAGAAACACTTTGGACTCACAAGTGTTTCTGTGCACGGAGAGGCGCCTCTGTGGATACTGCTGGGGATATAATATACGAAGGTTTGAACTTTGAGAGTGTTTAAACAAGAGTAATGTGAGGAAAATGTTAATGCCTGTCTGAGAAAAGTGTATAATGTGTGTGGTGAGGGGTTTTACAGCTTTAAAATATATATAATAATTGTAAGAAATAAGATGACTACTTCGCGGATTTCGCCTATTGCGGGTTATTTTTAGGACGTTACCCCCGCAATAAAGGAGGGAACACTATACTGATGTATTGTATAAGCAGCTCTTCAGGTCAAAATAAGTCTGCCGTGTTCTGTCTACATTTAATTATAAATGGTCTTTTTTGGATAGAGAATCAGAAAGTGCGTCTCAGAATGAAAGTCGTTATCGCATTTTCGTGGCGTCAAACCTCCACTCTCTGTTTTTAAGACTTTATAAATCAGGTACAGAGCTTTTAAGTGCTTTTTTTTTAAGAAAACATTTACTATTTTTATTTTATATTGTAATCAATTTTAAGACCTGCGTTTGTATTTTGTTTATTGTAACCTGCAATATTGACCTAAAAAGCCGCCACCCCTCTCATAAGGAGATTTCCCAGAACAAGAAAAATTGTTTCCTTTTTTTTTTTTTTTTTTTATAATCACAACCAATTACAGAGTTGTGGGCGGGGACAGGGGGTAGGTGAACTCCAGCCTCAAAGGACAAGGCAGGACAATACAGCATAACTCATACATGCATGAATCAATCTATCACAACCACTACAACAGTTAAAAAGTTCATAAAAGTCGAGTTTGCATCACACGTCTCCTTTTAACAAATAAATAAGTTGATCAAAGGACACTTACAACAACACTCAAAACATATCTAACGGTTACAATATTGCACGCGAGCTTTTCAAACTTTTCAAACGCACGCTATAAATCCTCTTCTTGTGCATTCGTTGACCGGTGCAGATAGGCCATCCGCACTTTCAGTCAAGATCAAAAGTGCATAGGGATAAAATATCGGATGTGTCTCGGGCTACAAACTAAACATTTCCATGCCGCGAGTGTCCGTTCTGTCAGTCTGCACATGTGTGAGTCTGTAGCGCAGCTGGGAGAGAAGACCTGCTAATGTGGCACACAGTTGAATCTCTGCACATCGCTCATGGCAAGGAAAGGAAACAAGGACGCGACTTCAAAGGGTCCTAGAGACGAGTGAGTGTTTAGGAAGTAAACAGCAAAGTGACGCAGGCCAGTGCACTGTAATTGCGTGGCTCCTTTGACCGTTGCCTGGACGTAAAGCTGGAATGTGCACCGGGAAAGCATTGTGTTGACATTCAGCTTGGCCCGAGAGAGTCAATGAGAGAATCAAAGAAATGCTAAGGAAAGGTCAGGGACAATCTGCCACTACAGTTGGAGAAAAGTTTGGGCAAAAAAAGTTTCATGAGAGTGAGAAAGATAAGATCATTTGCAGTTTACATATAAATACACTTTTGCATCATTGACCCCAAAAATTTATCAATAAACAAACTGATATTCCTAAAATACCAAATTTTTATAAAAACTTTTATGGTGAGGGACCCACCTCCTGCTTGTCTCCTTGGAGATGTAGCTTTCACTGGAATGTTTCGCAGTACTGCATTAAACCTGTTTTGCATTTACTCCATAACATGTTATTTATATTCCACAGATGTGACATGTTACTTGTATTGCTGGTCTCCGTAGAGATTGATAGGTTTAATGCCACACTGTGGAACATTCACAGCAATTCGCAGTGATAGCACCTCCATGGAGACTAACAGGTTAAGGTATATAATGCATGTGTAAATATCATATTGTATTATCTATTATCTATATTGTGTCTGCCAGTAAATCAACAAAGGGAAAACCAACCTTTTACAATAATATAAATTTATCTCAGACTCATTATCCTTCGTACTCCAGCTATAAGCTATGTCTTTAAAGACATTAAAAAAAATGTTCATATACTCATGAAAAAAAAAGTATTTCCAACTAACCTAGCAGGAGGAATTGGTAGTATTGGATTAATGTAGGCTATAGGTTAATACCATACACTGTATATATAAATGGACATAGCTAACCTGCTAGCGCCACGTTTCAAATAGTAAATGAGCATTGACTATCGCCTCTCCCATAACTGCTCAGACTTGTTATTTTGGTCTTAAAATGTATGTATTAACCCATTCTACATAATATTTTAATTTTTATTTCATTATTGTGGCCGTATATATGAACATTAATAATAAACAAATCCTTTCCCCCAAGGTGTTGCTGAGTGCACTCTCCCTGCTTAACCAGTGGTGCAGTTGGGAAGGGGCTTTACCTTCAACAGTCTGCTCCAGATTGGCTCTTTGGTTGTTATGATACTCATGGTCAGAATTCCAAATATGGACCTCGGCTCTAAATTTGCCCCTATAACTGCTAACCTCGACGAGCTTCATTTGACTGGAATCGAACGTTATAGGTGACGTCATACTCAGTCCACTTCTTTATACAGTCTATGGTTAATGCATGGACCCTAAAGACATCTTTTTGACCTTAAAGCAGACCTATTATGCAAGAGTTACTTTTCAGGGCTTTTAACCATGTTATACTGTAGTTGTATAGTTTTCACCGCCAGCGGCATACGCCCACTGCTCTGTACTTACTTCATTCTCCAATTTTATTTTCTTAATCAGTGATCCTCTTAGGATTCGGCAGCATCGCATAGTCACTTTGGTATAAATTAAAAAACATGCTACTCGCTAGCGTGAACCTCAGCCATCCATTCAAGATGCCGACTCTTTGTTATGATGACGTTACAGCGACGTCAGCTCCCATTGGGAACTACAGTTTTGTAACGCAGACTTGTTTCTTTTATTAAGTCATTTTAGATTTATATTGTGATTTAAAATGTGCAAATTATAAAATAATGATCCACAGGTGTCTATAGACTTTCACTATATAGCAAGCTCCACCTCAATATGCCTTATTTAAGTTACGAAGCCCATGTGTTTTGCCTTGAAAAGACAAAAGACTTTCATCTGTGTTGCAAAACACTTCAATCATTTTATATTCACATTTAAATGTGTGTAAAATCCAAACATATTTGTGATCGGAGTGGGGTAGGCTGTGGCTGATGTTCATCCAAGTCTTTTTAAATATTTACTTCGAACCTTCTATATAAAGGCGCATCACATTGGAAGAGGAATTGTGCAGCATACCTTGGGGGATTTTATTTGTCAAGCAGCATGTCAAAAAGACTAAGTTTGCTACTGAAAAAACGCAGGACGGAAACAAAGACTCTAGTGGTATCAAGGGCTTGAACTGTAATGTTTAAATTACGGTGGTTGAATGTAAACCATCCGTGCTGCTTATTTTATCTCATGAATCATCTAACTCTTCCTTTTATGTGAATATTCTATGTCCTCCTCCATATTATTGCATCTCAAGGTGCCAAAGAATTTGTGTAGGCTTTCAACTTTCATCACTTGAAATGATGGATGATTTTTACGGGTTAACATTCTCTTGGCAACGTGACCAATGGGATATTTGACACTGGGGCCACAAAGGAGGTGGTTTTCACGCCCAGTTTTTATGAATGGTTTAATGCCCATTAGGTCTCTTTAATTAATACCACGCTTTTGTAGAGTATAATCAGACTTGGAGGGCATCTCTTAAGGTGAAATGAATCCGTACACAAGGGAAGCGCATCTCATTGAATACCGGTGGCCCTCTTGAACAATGTTCGTCAACTAGCTAACCTCTGCTTGTGTTACGCTCTTTTGTATGCTTTGATCACGTGGATGGCGGATTTTTGGAAGCTGGTGCTAGCAAACAAAAGAAATACCACTGATCATAATCATAGAATCGGCACCAAAAGAGTTCTTGGGTAAAAATGCGTGAAATCAAACACTTAAGTATCATTGGCCTATCGAACAATGGTTCGTTTATTTTACGACTTCTATCTGGTGCCAGGTTGTGCTGGATCTTGTCAGATTAGCGAAACTCCCCTAGGTGTTCCCAGGACAGTTGAGACATGTGGTGCCTCTTGGGTGTGCTTGGCCTTCCCCCGGGCCTGCTCACGGAGGAGGTACATGCCCACAACACAGCCCCAAAGAGGAAAACAAGGGATGTTCAAAAAGATATCTGGGTCATGCTAAGGTTAAGGTATACTTTATTGTTCTCGTAAATTTGTCCACTGCATTTGATCGACCTTTAAAACGCAGTGGTTCTGCCTGTCAGGAGCAGAGGGCAGCTGCATTGTAGAGCTTGTAAAACCTTCTCCAGGTCTTGGTTCCAGGCCAGGAGAACAAAGACGGAAGATTGGCCTATTGTGGATGTTTAAATTCAAGATCCATTCAAAGCCAAGGAACTAGATTAAAGTAGCACTATGCAACTTTTCTCATGGAAGGTCTACCTACCATCTACTTGTCTCTGTGGAGGCGACAGTGGCTCGCAGTTGGCAGTATGTTTGTCCACTGATCGAAGGTTGACAGTTTGAATCCCGTTCTCAACATAAACATCATTGGTAGGGTGGCCAGACTCACAAGTTTGGCGGTGCAATTCCAGCTCCGACAGATGAATGCTGTTGTTATGTGCTTGGGTAAGACACTTAACCCATCTTGCTCCAGTGCGTGCGTTAGTGTAGTGTGTGTGAATGGGCGAGTGGATCCTTGATGTAAAGCGCTTTGAGTGCCTTGAAGGTGGAAAAGAGCTCCATTTACAATGGAGATGCTATTGCTTTGGAATATTTCACAGTATGGCATTATTGACCTACCATGTCTTTTCATTGAAGGTGTTTTTATTGCAAAAAACCCTTGAAAAACATGCATTCTTACTCTGAGTCGCCTCTCCAAAGATCTGTTGGGTAACTTGTTTGAGTGGTGTCATCCACTTGTCTCCATGGAGATGGGTATGCTTACAGCCATACAGTGGAAATTTTTCGGCCAAAGCAGTGACAATGCCAAGGAGACAAGCAGATGGTGAACCCTGCACCTGGTAAAAATGATTTAGTTCACCTTACACATCTTACTCTTACATCTTGACTTTGTTAGAAATGAAAAGATTTTAAATCAACAACATATGAGATAGTTAGCAACAATGATTATCCAGCACTCCTGGGAGCCCTGCATGTATAAAATAGACTCAACTATGCATTTATCACCGTCGAATAAGCCCTTCCATTCATTTCACCCTAGGAGAGGAAATGTTTACAAAGTAGGCCAAACATGAACCCTGGTCCAGATTTTCAGGTGTGAAAAGATTCAAGGCTATGACGCAAACCCTATTTGACAGAACCAAGTCAAAACCACGAAACCGCGCTTCCGTCAAAGATCCACTTAGTCAAACATTTTTGTGGAAACTGTACTCCGAAGACAGGGACCCAGAGACAGCGACCGTTTGTAATCCCAACTCCTCCCAGTCATTCCCAACAGCCACTGCACACATGAGGAACACTTCCCCTGTCAATGGACGCTCCCACAGCCCCCTCGCATATTCCGTGTCTTGTCTGGAGCTGGAAAAAGTCTGAAAAAGCTATCAAAATCTCGGAAGTAAATCAGCGTACAGTATGGAGTGGTGTAGGTGTAATCAAATGGCTGTGTTTGGCTGTGTTATAGTCTATAGTCGTGGAGATGCGTAAAAAAAAATCCGAAGAATGACAGGTAGGATTTAAGACGGGGAAGAATCTTGGGGGACCACACAGTTTTTACATTAAGCCGAGGAAATCTCACTTCGCGGTTTCTTCCTCAAGTGGGTTTGAGTGAATGCAAAGATACTTTTAACCATGGGAAGTCCTTGTATGAACGTATTTTCTAACAGATATAATGTCTTGGCGCAATTTCCTGAAGGATGTTTCAAAGACAGATGTTGCTATCAGATTTGATGCTGATATTATTAAAAGAGCAGTTGCCAATGAAGAAGTTGCCTGAAAAAACGATGTGCTAGCACCCTTAGCAGGTTTTAGGCATTTAATGTGGAACTTTAATAAAAGGCAGATTGACGAGTACATTCTTCCTATAAGGGTTAAGTGACAAGACTTTTTGAAGTTTTACATTTACTACTACTACTACTACTATACTAACTACTTGAACCCAAATATTGGTATTGAACCAAACTGAGAAAAAGGATAGATTGCGTTCGCTATAGTTAAAAACTCTGCTGTACGACAGGTCACGATTCTGTGGTGGAATCTGCTGTTCAACTGTCAGACTGCAAATATTTTGACCTGGCTTATAGTTAATATCTCTGGCCCTTCCCGCATGAAACTAAAACTGGCACAGAATGTCTTGTTTGTCAGCATAAATAAACAAAAGAAATTATGTTTCACATTAGCTTCAAAAAGGGCCGTCATTATTCAACCCCGAAGACGTGATTGCTGTCAGTTAAAATTACCTAAAATTACCTCATCAAAACACGCCTGAAGTGGTTTTTGAGTGCATGTTTGAGTAGTCTTGCAATCTCCCCCGGGCCTATTTGAAGCATATTTATGCTTAGCAGTACAAGCCCTCGCCTCTTGTACAAGGCTCATAACTGAAAGTAATTAAATATTATAATATGTTGTTTGGCATTTTCAAAACTAAAAGGTAATGTGGAGTTCAAAATATGTCATATATTTAAAGCAGACTTATTATGTAATATGGACTTCAGAGCTTTTAACTACATACCCGAGCACACTATAGACCATTGTACCCTCTCAATGGTAGACTAGTTTCATGCATTTTTTAGCCATCTTTAAAAATCAAGAATTAAAGGAAGTAGCCAGAATGTGATCTGCTGCTGTTTTTTTCTTAACCGACACAACTAGACCATTGTACATATCCATAGATATTTATTTTTTTTTGAGCATAAAAATACATGTTACTGTGATCAAATGTCCCTGCAGCACCTGCGCTCTGATTGGTCATATCAAGGGACAACGGAGCAGATTACCATAATGACTGGAAAAAATGCAGCACCTGCGCTCTCTGCTTCAAGGGACAATGCTGTTTGACCATAATTACATGATATTTGCGGTGTAATGAACGGTAATGAAAAGTCTGCAACCGCGAGTCTATCGGCAAAGACAGCATCTACAACAATAGGGTTAATAAGCAGTGGCGCATAGTCACGTTGGTACAACTGAATAAAAATCCACTACTTACTAGCACAATCTGCAACTATCCATAGGAGGCGAAGACACCTCCACGGGTCTTTGTTGGGACGACATTTACAGCGGCGTCAACTCCCATTGGGCACAGCGGTTTTCTAACGTGCATTTACTTTACTAAATTGTTTTAGATTAAATATTGCTATTTTATCCAAGTTATAACAACGATCCACGGGTGTCATATATAGCAGACACAAGCACAATATGCCTTCTTTAATACCCCACTGAAGTTATACCCCCTCTTTACCCCACAAAATCTGTATGGAGCCGGTTCTTTACAGAAAACTGGTAGGGTTAATTGTGGATTATAATTTTGGATGTTTCTTGCAAAAACAGTAAACCTCCCACCGTTGTACAGCCCTCTGCCCTCCATCTGAATGTATGACATAATCAAATTCTAACATGTGAACGCAACCTATTGAAATAACCTACAATGTCTTTTCTTATCAGGGCACAATGACAAACAGAAGTCAGATGTGAGGTCTTTTAGTAGCTCATAAGTAGGTTACAACTTTGTGCTAATGATAACCTGCAGCTATAAGTGTGCACTGATCGGTCAAAACATCCAGGGACCCGTGGCCCAGGGCTGGTTTGGAGCTGGGAATGAGGTCACGCATTACACTTAACCTAATTCAAGTTTGGAATGATTTTTTTGTTCCTCCAATAATACCCAAGACACTTTAGAAGCTTTAGGTCTATTTTGTGTTCTGATTGTGCCAACTTTGTACAGTCGCACTGATGTGGAAGGGACTCTCACTGTGGCATAATGTAAAAATCTTTTTCTTTAAAAAATATTATGTTTTGGGGGGTATTAAAGATTAAACTATAATAACATGGGTCAATATTGTATTTTTTTTAAAATTTTTTGTAAATTGCAAATGCTCTAAAATAGAAGCAGGTTTACCAACTTCCTCTACAAAACTGCAGTATTGACATAGTGGAATTTCATTGTAAGAAGCAGTAGTTGTTTTTGATTTATTTGAAAAATTGCTACATTACATTTTGAACTCCACATCTATGACCCTGCGCTTGAATTATTTGAGTAACTGCAAGTTAGTATGAACGATGTAAACCAACAAAATGCCATTTCTCATCAGTTAAAACAGTGCATCCACATTTACAATAATAATACATTCAATAAATATAATATCCTAGGATTAAAAGATTTAAAAAAATACTAGTACACACTCACACAGCAGACCTATAATATATAAATAGCCAGGTAGTCCATGGCTCCAGCTCAGAGTTCTATGAGTTCATTTGAGTGTGTTGGCACACGAGGGCACAGCTTATTTATGGAGTTTATTTTTTAATACGGAGCTGTGGGTGGGGATAGGGGGTAGGTGAAAATGGGAATTTTCTGATCTGTCAAGTGTCAAATGCAGAACAACGCAGTATTACTAAAACGTGTGAGTCAATCAAAATACAACTTCCAGTAAGGTAATAATGAGGTAATACTCTTAATATGTTTTATGTTTTTCCAAATATGTCCCTCTTTTCTTTTTAGATTTGTTACGATCACAATTATTTACACCATGTAGTCACTGAGTACATCTCTCTGTTCACTTTAGTTAATATTCTCAACTTACACTATTAATATATTTCATATATTACAGATTACAGCAAGTCATTTCCTGTAGTCTAGATGTCAGCTCATTACCTGGAAAAATACACTTGCTAATGTGGTTTGTGCAGTAACACAATGTTATTCTATGATAAAGACCCACACATTTTAGCAAGAACATTTGAGTCAGAACCAGTAGTCTCATACAGTTCTCTCTGCGTTAGCTGACTTTTGTGTGATGTATAGCAGATGTAAAAAGTTTGCGATAGGCTGCGTATAATCTGTCTTCAGTTTCTCTGTCTGAAGTTTCTTGATACTCTTCAAAGAATAATCCAACCTGGAGGATATATTCCTGGGTGGTCCATATGTATCACAGGACTGTCTTTTCTCTGAAACACATTTGAAAATTGGGGGTGAGCCTTCGTCCACTCATTAAATCAAACAGCAACTGATGGTTACTTGGTGATTATCAAAGGATCTAGATTCTAAGTATTATGGTATTATTTGATTATGTAAAGTAATTAGTAGGCTTGACTAAGACTAAGACATCTCCTGGAAAATGTAAATACAGGGTTGAAAAAAATGCATAACTCTTTTGTTTCTAAATATTTTTCTTTTATTTTTTCAGAGCATATAAGCAAATATAGCACCGAGGAACGAACCCTCATTGTACAGTGGTACTTTGAGTCACATGGGTCAAATTCAGAAACTGTTACCATCGACATTTTAATACCAGAGATGCCCCAAGTGTAAATGTCATTAAAGGAAAAATAAGTGGTTTTCAAAGACAGGGGGCAGTATGTGATCTCCAGGGACCTGACTAGTCCCGATTTCTTCCTGTGGAGCTATCTTAAAGAAAAGGTGTGAATAAACCTCAGACAATAAACGACTTAAAATGTAATATTGAGGATCAATAAGAGCCGTAAGCCCGTAAATGCTTTCAAATGTTATGCAAAGTGTGTTGAATAGGGCTATTCAGTGCAAAACCCAAAATGGTGGACACTTACAAAACATTATTATTATTTTTTTAAATTAGGTCATTTTTACTTCCCCTAGTTTAAGTAGTGATAAGTTCAAATGGAAGTGAACAATATATATATATATATATATATATATATATATATATATATATATGTGTATATATATAGCCAAAAATAGCCAAAAATCTCTGAAGGTTCAGTTTACCTACTTCTAAAATTTGGTGACTATAACTTTAGAATTATAGGAGCTATTCAAGCTTTAAAAGTCAGTGACTTTTGGGCCACCCTGTACATGAAAGATCTATCAGACAACGTTCCACTGGAAGAAAGTAAAACATGGCATTGAGTCAGTTTTAGTTTTTAACCAAATTACCAGGTTACTTATAACGGTGCATTCCAACATGCATATGCACCACGTCCAAACTGAGACAAAACTGGAACTGAACCCGGACCTGGAGTAGACTAGGTACTTTAACTGTTTTCAGCAGAGGCCATAGATTGATGGTCAGTACAGTGAATCATTCAAATGGGTGTATTTAGTACAAGTTAGGCTGAGCCACCAGGTCTTTCACACTTAGAACCTTAATAAGACACATAAAAAGATAGTAACATGTTTGATTTTGGGTTTATAAAAGTGCAGTTTTTAACTTGAACTTAAAAGTACTGCTTATTGTAATTTCAGCCAGTTCAGGAGGAGGCCTTAAGGTCAAACACAAAATGGTTTAAGGACTGCTTTAAAGTAACTCAGAGTCAGTGTGTAGGTGGTAGGTGACATTTTCTGAACACTCAAGCCCCAAATGCAGGATAATACAGGATTACTCAAACATGCATGAATCATGCAAAACACAACTGTAAGCAGATAATGCTGAGGGAACACTGTTATATAACATGGTTACAAACTCATAAAAGTCAATTTTATATATTATATGTCCACTTCGAGCTGCTGTTCAGCTGTGAAGCTATTATGCAATTGACTAATAACATTAAGAAATGCAAGGCATTCTCAACATCAGCCAGACTATTCCACATGTTTACCATAAATTCACATTTTATGTTGCTTTAGTCCAAGTGCATTGTAAACAAACCCCAAGAAACCTGCAGCAGAGATTTGCGAGCTAACAGGCTAGCAGCACCTCCCGCACTGCTTCCACAGGCTTCTAATAAAAGACGCTGTGAGGAGTGTGTTTTGTGACAGGAGGCTGCCGGCTGCGCGCTGACATGCACAGGCTGTTTCTCTCCAAACAGAGCAGCTCCTGGCCCCAGCTGCTGCCTCTGTGCTGGGCTGTGCTTTCATAACCCCAGCCCCCTTAAAAGCCCCCTCACAAGCGCCGTAAATGGGACAGCAAAAACAGGACAGGCGCGTTACTGGTGTGTGGTGACAGAGCCCATCCGATGTGTTTATATTGGACTCGGCTTGGATGTAAACACAGAGCTGGATTGGGCTCGTCTCTCTCTCTCCTCCTCTTTGCTCCCCTCCTCGCTCGACCACTGCCGGCTGCCTGCACGCTGCTGCTGCTGGGGCAAAGGTCAAGTATGTGACCTGGCCTTGTGAGGGTCTGCTGGTGGGTGGGGTGATGAAGCATGGGGATGGGTGGGGGTGTAGCTCTAATTTGTGTGAGGAGGAGCTGAATAGGAAGCAGAGATTAGGGAAGTGGTTAATGAATGGAGTGGCTGGAGTACCAGGTCCATGTTTTTTTATTAATATCTTTGTATTAAGTAGATAAGACAAAAAATAACAATAACATAATACAATTTAAATAAATAACGTCTTACGTCAGTCTGCCCCAGGGCAGCTGTGGTGACAATAGCAGTGAATAAATAATCCACAAAGTTTTAAAGAATCTTTTAGCATTTGGAAAAGCAAGAGACTAATCACTATTATTAGAAATATTTAAGAGGGCGTATTATGCTAATGTTAAATCAACTTTCTGCCATGGTTTTCCACCATGTTATAACTTTGTTCCCTCATCAAAAACACATCTGAAGAGGTTTTAGATGTCATCCATGCATGCTTTAGTAATACAGTGATCTCTCGCTGGCACTATTCAGACACTCCTTACAGTTAGCAGTACAATTCTGTTTAATGCTCAGCCCACAAGCCTACGTCACTCATGCTCCAGCAGATGCTCCATTTTTCATTGATTTACAAAAGCATGATACAAAACAACACACTACAGCGTCACAAACCTGACACAATGTGCAGTCATTTAATTAGTGGAATCCACGCTAATTGCGTTTTTAATGTTGTTTTCAAAACAAGAAAAGGTCACATGGTGATCTAAGTATGTTACGTGTTAACAATTAATACCCTGTAAAAGTGTAATATCCTCTCTTTAAGAGTACTCTTTAAGAGAATATTACACAGAGTTAATGATGCATTCTTGTGACCATTTGGGTAAACAACTGCATGTGTTGTGTGAGCATGCAAATTACATTCAGTACAATGGTAATTTATTTTAGAGATGGGACTTTCGGCTCTTTTATGGGATCCTCAAGAGCCATTCAAAAGACTAGCTCTATTTATATTTAGTTATAAAAACAAACATGGCGACTGCAACAGACGCACTTCAGCCTGATTTAGCGTCAATACGAACTATTTTGCTTGTGAAAAACGTGCAAAAGGTAAGCACTATGTGCTTTTGTGTACAGATGTCTGTGCTGAAAAGTCAACAGTTTTTCATCTTGTTATGCTGTTGTGATGCTTCAACCAATCAGATTCAAATAATCGTCATGATGTTCTGTGTTTCCGATCGAATTCAGCGAGAGCCATGTCAGCTTGATAATGTGTAGAACTGAATCCAGTGACACATCTCAGTCTGGTGTGAGCCAGGCTATGTTAAACCTGTGAATGAAACAAAACACAACTCCGGGTATGTTTGTGATGAAGAAACTACTTTATAACATTGGCCAGAAAATAACATATTATGAGCCGTTTAAAAAAAATTTAAAAAAAATCTCTATATGTACTATCCATTGGAAGTGTATATATCTGAGAGCAGATTTTCTGTGCCCACCTCTGCAGTGCACCGGCTCTGTTCATGCGCTGCTGTGAACACCCCCACATTTCTCTGTATATATAGATAGTATGTGTCCTCGCATGCGGAGTTAGCTCATTGGAATTTGTGTAAACACCAAACCAATACTTTCCCTATATGGCTCAAATCCCTGTGTGTTTCTGCTCCTTTCCTCTTAACATTGACTCTGCCTTCTATTAGTTGCTTCTCTGGGAGTAATCCAGAGAGAAAGTGAGAGGAAAGTTTAGTGTCACACAAAATGAGCACGCTTTGATGTTTCCTGTCAGGACACAACAGGCACATGTGGTGTCCTTACTAACCTCCTAATCACAAATGAATTACACAACCTAAAGGGGCATATCATGTAAATCCACTTCTATGAGCTCTTACGCATGTTATTAGCATATGTTTAACTATTAATTATTAGCATACTCATAGATGTATTTTGATTGATTCATTCATGTTTGAATAATCCCACATTATCCTGCATTTGAGACTTAAGTGATCAGAAAATTCCCATTCCCTTATCTCTCAAATATCAGTTTTGGATCAGTGTAGGGTTCAGAATAGATTTATAGCCATTTTTCAACAGTAAAAACATGTTTATCAAAATCCTCCCAGGGCCTCTCAGTTCTCCAGTTGTGAACAGAAAGTATTTTTTTTTTATATTTTCAATATTTAGGTTTACAGTTAAGAAAATGTAAATTCTCTCTCTCTCTCTCTCTCTCTCTCTCTCTCTCTCTCTCTCTCTCTCTCTCTCTCTCTCTCTCTCTATATATATATATATATCATTTTTTATTTTTTTTTGTTTCCACCTAAATTACTGAAAAGTTGAGCTATCTATTTTTCTTGGACAGAAGTTTGTCCTCTGCGTTTGACTCATTCTTCAGGGGCAACCTGTCAGGAGCAGTGCTCGGGGACCCATGTCCAGATATTTTAAACATGCACACTTCTCACACAAAGGCCCAGTAGTCAAACCCATAACGATCTTTGTGTGAGGCCGCCATTGCGTCAGGACTTGGGCAGTTCTACCTCTCTTTGTCCACATTATCCACACTGCTCTGGTCTTTTAAAAAAAAAAATCTTTTCAACTGTTCCCGTAAAACAAACAGCTTCAGGAACAGAACATCATCTTGATCAAGTCGACATCTCTTCTTTTAATTTGTGCTGAAAACAAACATGCTAACAAACATAGCCTGGGTCTTATTTGAATGCAGCAGATATTGCCTTGTGCCTGGTTCACATGGAGGACTGGAGGACTTGAGGACTGCTCTGTGCCGGCTCAGCCTCTTGTAAATGTTATCACTAACACCTGTGCTCTGCTCCAACAGGCTGCTTCTGCTGCCCGGGGGTCATGTCTCCTCATAGTCAGTACACAGCTGGAACTTTGTACCGTGAGTGGATGTGACGAGTGCAGAACATGGGGTTTTACATTGTTATCCTTGAATAAAGTAGGAATATTATAACCGTGAGTAAGTTTAAATAGAGGAGAGAGCATTGATATGAACTGCTGTAGATGTAAATGTGCGTGATTGACAGAAACAGGTAGCTACAATTGAAAAGAATTATGCAAATTGTGAAAATATTAAAATATTGCTTTTAAATTTAAAAAACAACTTTTTACTAATTTCTATTAAGATATGTATCTTATGAGTTTATTGTTTGAACAGAGGAAATGCGAAAACAGCATTTAATATGACAACATTTCGATCAAAACACTGTTGAATTCAATCCAGTTTGGGGGTAAGTGTGGAGGCTTTGTCTTGTTTTCTATGTTCACTGTAGGACCAGCACCAGTGATGTGCACCTACCTAAACTTCTTTTGTTGTTTGAACAACAGAAATTGTCAAGCTGTTAATGTTAGAGATGCTCTGCTGTACCTTGGGCCCTCACTGTCAGCTTAGTCCTTGTTATATCTATCTCATAAGAGGTACGGTATAGTACTCCCTACAATGGAAGCAGAGCTGGACTGGACTGGACGAGACTGGAATGGACAATACTATCACAATGTCTTGAGGGTTCATATTTCTGGGTCCTGGTTTCGTTCTGATAAATGTATAAATTATAAGTATGTTGCTGAAAATGTACCTTTCAATTTCCCTCTGAAATGTCTCTAACTACACTTGTGTGCATAACATTTATGGATGTAACAATACCTGCAGAATATAGAATAAGTTATTCTTGCCATACTTTCACAGATATGTATGAAAACTGTTTTAACTGTGCTGTATTTAAACAGAGAAGAAATTGTGTAATTGTCTAAAAGATTATGCTTTTTTAACCTAACAATAATGTAGGAAACATTTGTTTTTGTTCTTCTCATGACGTATGTCTGTATTATTCTATCCCTAATATCATTTAAAATTGACTTTTTTTTCTTCACATTTCAAAATGTTATTATTGCTACTGTTCATTATACCGCCAGAGTTTAATGATGTCATTATATCACCCGGCCTGGACTGTACCATCTTATCTTATCCACTGGAACAGAATTTTCTGCCTAATATCAGGAAAGTTAGATATCTTCCAGTGAGAACACCATCTCCCAGTCACACTTTGTACTATCATAAATGCTAACAACCGTGTTAGTATAGTAATCCACAGGCTCATTATTCAAAGACATTTTGTTCTTAGTCAAAGCAATCCTTGCACAAACGTGAGGAATTTGTTCTGGGACTTGTGTGTGGTAATTTTCGCCCTGTTTTAGCGGATTTATGCGGCTTTTCAAGGCTCTTAAAGTCACAGATAAAAAGGACATAATCAATTGCATCAACTTGTGTGTACAGAGCTAAAGCTGTATTACTTAACCTGTGCCCAGAGCCAATCCCCTACTGTGGAGGTCAGGTCTGCGGAGGTCAGTTAGTTGAAATAAATGACTAAACTAGTGATGCGACGGTTGTGAACGAGTCAGCTCTTTTGAACTGTTCCAGTTGGAACTGGATCTCATTTTTTAAAAGAACCAAATCTTTTTCTTTATAATTTGCATGCACTTTTACACAGGTTGTGCTGAAACAACACAAGAATCACCACAGAAGCAAAGTAGGTAAAACGAGTGAGAACTTTTCGCACAAAAAACATATTTTTTTAATTATTATCGCAGTGCAATGTTTTATTTTGATCATGCATCAGTACAAAGGGTAAACACTCTCCCACTCTCAGTTTGAACCATTTTAAACACATCTGAGCCATGATCATTTCTCTCTGTGATTAGATTGTTGTTTAAAATGAGTTATCACATTGGCTTCTGTCATATAAATAAATATAAATAAATATAAAAACAGTCTTGAATGGCTTTTTGAAATGAACTGATCCAAAAGATTCAGATCCCATAAAAGAGCTGAAAGTCCCATCACTAGACTAAACTAAGTGGAGGCTTATTTTTTTGTTATAGGTATTTAAAGGTAGAGAATTAACTTGATGTTTTTGTTTTTTTTTTATTCTATTGTATGGAGGCTCACAATTTTTGCTTTAAAGGTTGTTTAGTCAGTAGTCTTTTTTAACCTGACTCGAAATATAAGAAAGATAACTATTCCAGTATTTATCGAGCATTTATTCAATCACAGGTATTTTTTTTTTTTTAAAAAACAACTTTTCTTTCTGTGAGCAGAAAGTTCCCACCTGCTTGCCCAAGTGACAAGTAACAAGCCAACACCACAGCAGCCTTACTTTCTGCCTGCACAATTTGACACAAACACTATTAAGAATTCTCATTTTGACCCTAAGAGATGCATTTACAACATATCTGTACTGTGGCGAGACACATTTGATTTTACTACATGAAAAAAATTTAAGTATAGCCCCTTAAAAGCTTCAGATTTGCAAAGATAGGCTACTCCCTCTCCCCTGCACCTCCAGCGCGCCGTGGCCTTGACCTTGACGGGCTGCCTTCACACATCATTAGAGTTTACAGCAGTCGGCCTGGTGCGAACCGCAGCCTCTGGGAACCTTCGGGGCCTTTTACGGCTCCAATTGGCTGTCAAGCTTGGACATGTGCAAAGAGGAAGTCGTATTCTCTCCCCTGCTAGGCTAATGGTAGGCTGCACTCACCTCTCAAATACAGGGCTGCTAACTTTTCACCAAAACCTGGAGTGAGATTTTGTCAGGGCCCAAGCCTGGTGAGATCTATATCGTTACTGTCAACAGGTCTGCACTCTTTTGCACGAGGGTCACACAGTAGGAAATGGTAGCCTGTTATTTGGCACCAAGTTTTGCAAGATTTAAGCTCCAGATGACAGCTGGATGTTCTGGTATGAAAAGTTACAGAAGTGTCTGGCAGAATAATAAAGCTAGGTTATGGTTGAAACAAATAAATTTAGTTTTATTGGAGATTAAAACACATAATAGTTCCTGAATTTTGGTGCATTTAATCAGGTTTTCCCCTCTTACTTTTACTCTTTTATAACCACAGTATTGACGGTCAGATACACTGCAATAATATCCACATGCCTACAGCAACAGTATTTGTATTGTATATTATCTACTGCAATAGAATCAACACTGCCTCATATCCAACTAAACCAAAAATGTAGTACAACAAACTGAACCTTAGTTAAGCACATACATACGAGTTATTGGGCATGGGCCGGGCAGCATGGACATCTTTCAGAAATACATAGGTGGACTCCAAGAGGGGATTTTCAGCATCCCTGTTATTTTTATTTCACGTTGATTGGTTTCGTAATTGCGGAGAAATGTAACTTCAAAGTTTATAGACCACTGATTCATTATGTAAAGCTCTGCGGAAACACGTGTGATGTTTGTTCCATTAATTAGATCAGATGTTTCACTCACAAACAGAAATGGGCTGTTTACTTTCCATAACGTTTTTATTAAGAAAGAAAAGCCGCGAGGAGAGAAGCAGAGGATGGCTGATCCTGTGAGCAGAAAGAAGGAAGGGGAGGGCCTTAGACTGTATAAAGAAGTGGACTAAGGGAGAGTGACGCCACCCATAGCATTCGGCTTCAATCAAATGAAGCTTATTGAGGTGGTTATACAGGCGAATTTGGAGCCTAGTTCCATATTTGGAATTCCAGTTACGAGTATCAGCAACCAAAGAACCAATCCATAGTGAGGCTGATGAAGGTAACCTCCCTTCCTGTCCACACCACTGGTTTAGTATGGAGTGAGTGCTTAGCAACATCCATCCATCTTCTTCCGCTTATCCAGAACCGGGTCACGGGGGCAGCAGTCTAAGCAGGGACTCCCGGACTTCCCTCACCTCGGACACGTCCTCCAGCTCCTCCAGTGGGACCCCAAGGCGTTCCCAGGCCAGCGGAGAGGCATAGTCCCTGGGTCTCCCCCGGGGGCCTCCTTCCGATGGGACATGCCTGGAACTCGAGCTCCTCACCCTATCTCTAAAGGAGCGCCCAGCCACCCTGCGGAGGAAACCCATTTTGGCTGCTTGTATCCGCTTAGCAACACTGTCAATCAAATCTGTTGCTAACGCTACTGGGAGTGACCTCGGGGAGAGAAGGCACATGATTAGTTATTAATGTTCATATCTTGATTTACAGACAATAGCAAAATAAAAATAGCAGGGCAATGTGGAGCGGGTTAATACAAACATAAATGCTAAAATTGAAAACTTCTTCATGACACTGACACAATGACCTAAAAGCAGATTTAAACTGCAAAAACTATTCTAACTTTACAATACCATGAGCTGCAATACATGAATACACTGTAGTACTGAGGTTGCATCTGTAATGAGTCATAGAAGTGATTTATTCAATCTTCTACGGCTTAAATCTTATCATTTAGCCAAAAAAAACTAAAATGTCCCAGGAGTGCAAAAAAAAAAAAAAAAAAAAAAAAGTACACATGATAAATATTGACCCCAAAAATTATTGTTCCAGCTTTTCAATGCGTGTGAGCTGGCAGCCCTGCAAATACCTCACATGGAGCAGCGATTCACACCCTCTTTCCGTATGTTGTAGAATAAACTGAAGTAGACAAGAGTTGAATGAAGTGACATGAAGCTAGAGTTTTGACCCAGGAGAAGGTCATTTCCCATCAGTACGGGACCTAGGACCCAGACACCTGAACCCTCAAGGCATTGTGATAGTATTGTTTGTTACAGTTTAGTCCAGTCTGACTACGCTTTTGTTGTAGGGAGTATTATACCTCTGATGACGTAGGTTAAGATAACAAGGACTGAGACAGTGTGGGAGCTGGCACAACATAGAAAAGCACAAAGAAAAAAATCGATATAAATACGGTTAGCATTACTGGAATTAAAAATATACAAATTTTGACTAGTTTAAATCAGTTTTGTGTTTTTTAATTGTTTAAAAAAAATAACTCAGATTGGAGTAAGATTTGTTTTGTCTTATTACGTACGTACTATTATCTTACTCCACAAACAGATAACGTTCGTTGTATGTGTGATTGAATTTCGTTTTTACAGTTATAGTTACTGTAAAATTGTGCTACTGTAAGAAAATTTCTTGAAAATGGTTAATAAATTATATCAAATTCTAACACATTGAAAGAAGTTACATATAGACCCTACATACATATTCTTACCCTAATTAAATCTAAAACTACTTATTTACGATATTTTTGGGAAAACAAAATATATAAACCAACATCAAAAACACAATATGCAACTAACCCCCAGATAAAATACACACACACACACAGACAAAAAAAAAAAAATAAAATAAAATAAAATAAAATACATAAGCTTACCAACTGAAATTTCTGAATTCAAATAATTTATACTCTATATATATATTTTTTTTCCCACTCGGTAGTGTATCCTGTATGGTTTCAGTTACAACCATAACTTTGAGCAAATTATTGTCAGAACTTGCATGACATGTAACACTTAAAGTCAAGGATAAACGTGTAATGAATCTGTAAAAGTGATCCTAGTTTGTTTGATGACAAGCCCTGGCACACACTCAGGTCGTAACACAGAGGAACATTTCAGCCTTATTAATGTGTAATCTCTGCTCTCATCAGCCACAGTCAAATTAAACAGGGCTTTGTAGAGCATGTGCTGACTTATAATGCAACAGATTACACATAAAACTGTATAGGAGGTGATTTTTATGTGTTTTATGGGGATAGTGATGGGACAGCGCAAAACACTCAGACATTTAATGATGAAATAAAATATCTAAACCTGCAAACCAAAAAGCATATTTATTGCACTGAAAATCATACAAAAAATGCTTTCTTACTCATATTTACTGTTGAATTTGATGACGCACAGAAAAAAGCTCATTGGTCATCTACCATTTAAAACAAAATCAAGCTTCCCTCACCTCACATTACAGTGTTAAGTGCTTTTGTTTTCCGCATTCACAGCCATTTTTGTTGTTATCCGCTAAACCAGGGATGTCCAAACTATGGCCTGAGAGCCAAATACGGCCCTCAGACCAGTTTTTATTGGCCCTCATGCCTCCTGTTGAACCGGCCCAATTGATCAAGAGCAGCATTTTTAACAGCAAATTAAACTATTTCTACCAATATATCCTCAAACATCACATTGCAGTGTGATACAGACCTAAAATGAATGTGTTTCAAGCCTTATTACTACACAGCGGCTCTGTCAAACCTTTGTATAAAGCACCGCACTGCAATGATCACCGGTGTATGGTCCTCCGCTTCAAATATGTTTTGAGATTTGGCCCTTGATAAAAAAAAAAAAAAAAAACTTTAAAAAAACTCTGCACTATACCATCAATGCTAGCCGTTTGAAACGTCCGCAGACTTATCATTTATGTTTCTTCTCTGTACTACTGTTACCCTGGCAGAGTAATGCCTGGACCTCCATTGCAGCCTTAGATATTTGCAGTACTTTTTCATACTTTTTCAAGTGCTTGTGCAAGCAACTGTAGATATATCTCCAGTCAGTAAATGTACAGAATAAAGACTGAAAGAATTTGGGATTTGATCATGTGAAAGTGTAAGGGCAAAGAGTTAGATGTGAATTTTAGTTTGTGTCTCAAGTCAGATATATTATATAAGCAGTTTTTGAGGTCAAAATATGTCTGCTGTGTTCTGTCTGCATCTAATTAGAAAGCATTACAGTATATTGTCCCATAATCAGGAAGTGTGTGTTAGCATGCCAGTTTTTGTAAGCTTTACCGTAATGCAAAATTCTGCTCTGATCTCTAAAAGTTGGGAAAAGAACGTTCAAAGTCATCACAGTTAGTAATTAGGCTGTTCGGAATGCATAATATAAGTAAGGAATAACTTACAAGTTGTTAAAATAAACTAGTTCTGGTTTTCACATTTTTAAGACAGTAAAAGTTAAGCACAGCAGTTTTAATAGCCAAAAATGTGCACGAAGTTCAAATACTAAAGTTATATTGGACCACCGTTTGACATCTACTTTCTAGTAAACAAACCTATTAGGAAAATACGCACCATTGCATTCTTCCTTAATCCTCTTGACACAAAGCAAGAGGTTTAGCCAAACTTGGGAACTGCAGCTTCACAGTCTCTGCCAGATGAGAAAAAAATCCAGGAAATCCCGTTTGCCAAATCAGTAAATTCGTCACATCCACAGATGCCAAAACACCACTCACTAGCTTTGGTACCTGGAGCCACAGTTGCTGGAAAGTCATAAAATATGCCTAAATTACCGGTGTAATGCTAGGGGAATGCGCGTACATGGGTTTGATTGGTCTCGCGATGGTGGGCTGCTTGGGTGACATGATCCTTCTGGAAAAGACTGCTCGAGAATGCATCCAAAACTCACAGGTGAACGGATGGAAAAAGCTACATAAAAACGATGTAAAAAGGTTCCCAGTACTAGTGTGGGCTTAATGTGTCACTCTGCAAAAACATATTCGCTCACTGCAGGAAATTAGCAGGTACAGAATGTCCCATGTACTGTATGTTAGCATGGGGTCCAGTGTGCTGTGGTCGGACCAGTGCATGCTAATAAACGAGCACTTAAAAGTAAGCTGTGCAACCTCCTGTTCTATTTACTATTATTGAAGCGGACATGTTACAGTATGGACTGAGCTTATAGTCATGGTCTACTTCATTACTCAGTGTTTTTTTCCCAACCCACACGACAGCCACTTTGCATTGGCGACTGTGCAAGCAAATGTTTAGTTTTTGATTATATAGTTTTTCACAATTTGTGCTATTTTCTGATCTATGTAATAATGGTGTTTCCTCATCAAAAACAGACCTGGACCTTGGGTTTTGTTCCATTCACACATGTGTCACACGCAAATCCTGTATAGCAGGAGTGTCCAAACTATGGCCTGGGGGCCAAATGCGGCCCTCAGACCAGTTTTTTTTGGCCCTCAGGCCTCCTGCTGAACCGGCCCAATTGGTCATAAGCAGTACTTTTAAAGCAAAATAAACTATTTCTACCACTTTATCCTCAAACATCACATTGCAGTGTGATACAGACCTAAAATGAATGTGTTTCAAGCCTTATTACTACACAGCGGCTCTGTCAAAGCTGTGTATAAAGCACCGCACTGCATTGATCACCAGTCTATGGTCCTTCGCTTCAAATGTTTTGAGATGTGGCCCTCCATTAAAAAAAAGTTTAGGCGCCTCTGCTGTATAGTTAGTTCTTCTTTCAAACATAAAACACTCATATGTACTTTTCTTGTGATGTTATGTGGTAATACAGGAAGTGCTCCACTGTGTTTTTAAACTCCATACACGTTCGCTAGAATCATTTTGATAATTTCAGCCCTGGAATTTCCAATCTGTATTAAATTATAGGTAAACGGTAGCTATTAACTTGAAAACTAGCACTTCATGACATCACAAGGTGGAACAGAGCATTTATTAATTAATAATTTATTATTATTATTATTATTATTATTATTATAATGAAGGCATGTGTGACTGAAACAAAACACAACTCCAGGTCTGTTTTGGAGAGGAAACAACATTATAACATGGCTTAAAGCTCACAAGATTCAATTTTGCGTAATATAGGACCTTGAAAGGCCCTGTGCCCAATTTAAATTTATTCTCGTTAAGATCACTGCTGACGCATTGCATGGTAAAAGCTAATTAAGAAAAAAACAATAACTGTAAAATATGTACTCATTTTCGATTGCATTTTCTCAGGTAATTATATAGAAGCTACTGACATAGTCTAACTAAGAATCATGGGAAACAGCTACGTGACACTATCCCAGACGGTTGTTTCCGTGTCATGGTGCAATATCACAATTACAGAAAAGACTAAGTGGGCAGGCGAAATGTTCAAACTAAAACCTATTACTGACTCATGGTTTCAAATCAGGTACAGGCCTTTCAAGGTTAGGGCGAGGATGAGGCTTAGGTTTACTTGACTTTGGGACAGATTAGCAAATGCGTCTTGGCAGAACTGCATTCGGGGGAAAATACATTAATTTGTTCTGTGTGTTTTAGAGCCTTGACTGCTTTTAAAACACGAGGGGGTCTTTATACGGTAGCGTCCTGTCGACAGTAGCAGCTAATCTGTCATTTTCACCTCACAACTGAGGGCGGTACATATCTAATCAATGTGTTCTCTAGGAAACAGTAAAAGCTACACCTTCGCAACAAAAATTCAAACATGCTCCATTAAACTTGAATAGAGTGTGAGTAGAGCTTTAGCTTTAATCAAGTCCTGTCTAACGCAGCACACACCCAGTGTTTGCTGAAACCATCATGCCATGTAATTCATCTCAGCCAGCCAGTTACTTTTAGTTTTGTTTTGTATGTCATTTTTCCCATGAGAGGATCAGCCAACTGGCTGTCTTCATGAACCTGTTATTGCTTTGCCAAGAAAGCTGCACAGTATGGCATTAAATATGTATATCTCACTGCAGACAAAGATCAAGTTAGTGCAGTTAGTGCAAACTTTTTGACACACGGGTCACAATGGGTTCTAAAATTTGACACAGGGGCCAGACCAGGATATATATATGTATATATTACATTAGAGATTTGGCCTGTAACATGTAGCACAACATGAATATGCAAGGCTTATTGTATAAATTGTTTTCCAAATGCATTAATTAAATTAATAATTAATTTATAAAATTTCAGTTAAATAAACACAGCAGAAAAACAAGATTTACCCTTAGCTATTTTAATATCATTTGGTCACGTACAGCAGGCCGGATTAATAAGCCTAAAGGGCCGTGTGTGGCCCCTGGGCCATAGTTTGCCCATGTCTGAGTTAGTGCCATACCGGCCAATTTCTAGGCGAAGCAAAGGCAAGCTACGCGGCACCCGTACCCATACTCAGTAAGTGGGAATATACATACAGTAGATTACAGCTGTCGAAAAGCAGATACTGTACAACTCAATAATTAAAGTAGTACTGAAACTAGATATTATTTGAGCAGGTATCGATACAAAAAATTCACATGACAGAAAAGAACCTTACCTGAAATGCTTTAAAATTATTTTGAGCTGTATAAGAACAAGTATAAAACCACATAGACTAGTATAGACCCATGGACGACTGAGGGATTACACAGATGTAAAGCCACGTGGGAATATAAAAGAAAGTATATGATTTAATGTTGAAAATTACATTCTATTGTCAAAATAAAGACTTATCATCGTGGTATCAGTCACGGCATTGAGTATCTAATCCTTAGAATCGTAATTTTGTTTAAAATTTTAGTGTCATGACAATACAGTGCATACAAACAAACTTGAATAGAGCGTTTTTATTGGGTAATCTTATTCTTTAACCGAATGCATCTTACATTACACCTATAAAACTATTGGCCCTTTTTGTACGCTGTGAAAGTAGTAAAGTGTGCAATCCAAGACTTTATTGCCAATTAGTACTTACTTCTTAATATCTTCCTGCACTAATTCTTGCCTTTCACCCGTGCATGACAAAGTACCGAATGCCAACAAAAATAAACTTCTTTAACAATAAGTAGCTTTGACGGGATTTTCCGATTTGTCCTCTTAGACGGCAGTCCAGAAGTTTTCGCTCAGGTTCCTGGGAAAATTGCAGCGGTAGTAAAGAGTTCTAAAGTAGTTATTTTTTCAGAGGTAAGTGAAATTTGGAGACAAAGGAGGGCTCCCGTGGTGTGGTTGTTCGCATGGCAGAGCTGGCAAACTTTTACTGTCATGAGGTCTTTCTTGTGCAGTCCGTCACATGGTGGTGGAGAATCAAGGCACCAGACGGAAAGAGCTTATAGGACTGGAACGGTGGAAGTATCTGACAAACTTTGATCAAAAATAGTTCATTTTCTGTTTAGCAAGGTGAAATAAAATATGAATGCTTCACCGATGAGACAAGGACTGAATGACGCTGGTGGTGGTTTAGTTGAAAAAAAAAAAGTGATCAGGAGATTTCCGGTTCATCTGAAACAGAGTGATTTCTGGCACTCAGAAAAGACAACCTTGTAAACAGACTTTAAGCCCCGGTATTTAGCTTTTTATCCAAAAAACAACAACAGATTTTTCTTCTTAATTTTGGTTGTTTGTTGCGTCAAAAAACATGTGTCCTTAGAGGAAGCTTGCATCTCCACAAAACAGACTTTTATTTGTCCTGGAGGAGAGCTGATTCCTTCTTGTTTACATGGAAATGCTGTTCCTTTGACTATCATCTTCTACAGTATGGAATAAAACTTTGTACTTTCATGGAATCGCGCAGGTCAGATTAAAGTTACTTACTGAATCTTTAATGCAGGGGTGTCAAACTCAAATTCACATTGGGCCAAAATTAAAAACTAAGACAAATTCATGGGTCAAACTTAATGTTTTTTGAAAAATGGACACTACCTGATATGTAATCTTCAACTTTTTCATATGGAAACAAACTTTAATTTTGCTTAAACTCAAAATCTGGAACAACTGAAGCTTGATATTACAAACATATTAGAAATAAGTAGTATTAATTTCTTATTTAAATAAATTAAATAAATTATGCCTCTCTCTTTGTAGCAATTAATTTAGCCAAGGTGACCAGTAGTTTGTTTGCTAATGAGTGCCAACAGAAAAGGAGGGGCACTTGCTGGTCTCAACTGCTTCGTACTAGCAATGCATTCTGGGATTTGTAGTATTAGAGGTGCACATACTGTATACCGGCAGGCTAGCTCTAATGCACATTTCATATGATCTCACAGGCCAAATATAATTACATTGCGGGCCAGATTTGGCCCCCGGGCCTGAGTTTGACATGTGTGCTTTAATGGAACAGACCTGATGAAACAAGTGTGAATGAAGCAAAATATATAAAAACTCCAGGTATTTGTTTCTTGTGTATCATATTTTTCATGAGGGAACATTTAGAACATGGTTAAAAGTGCAAAAAGAAAGCAGAAAATAAACAATATCGTGTATAGTCCAAAGGGCAGTCGATCCCTGAACCCTGAAACCCTCTGCGCACGTTGCATGTTACTATTGCATGCACATAATGACGTGTCTTGCCGAAGGACACAATGGCACTACGCAGGTTGAATGGACTGAACCACAAATGACTCGCAATAAACAATAAACCGCAGTCATGTAGGATCAGTCAACAATGTCCTTTCAGAATTTTGTGCCATATCTAATAATAGGTTAATATCACGTCACATTGGACAATATTTTGATCTTTTGTGTGGTTAGATGCATATAGTAGACAATTAGAAAGAAGAAATACTTGTACTGGACTTTCTCGTATTTCATAATCTGACTCCCAACACTGGCTGAAAAGGTCTTGGGTATGTAGATGTATTTATTTTTTTCCAAATTTCATAAACTTGACCTATCTGTGTCCCGAGGTATGAGGTAAACACGTTGAGATATTGCAGTTGTAATGTTGATTTATTCTTAACTACAAAACAGTGGTTGTGATGGCCAAGATATTTTCATTTGGAGTTTTCAAACTGAAAACCTTTCAATTTAAAGAGGGTTTATTATGCAAAAGCACCTTTTTGGACCTTCCTACCAAAAAACATGCCTGAAGAGGTTTTATAACTCATCTGTACGAGTTTGAGGAATCTAGCGATCTCTACCAGGGAATATATTTGAACCCTCCTTATGGTTTGCAGTACAATTCTGTCCAAAGCTCAGCGCACAAGCCTACATCACCCATGATCCCACACGGCAATTTTCCATAAATATACGAAAGCATGATACAAAACAATAGACTACAACTTCACAAACCTGATGCGATGTGCAGTAGTTTCGTTAGCGGGATGCACGGCGATTGTAATGTGATCGTGCTCTGGATGGGAAACTTATTAAACATGTTATTATGCTGTTTTCAGTGAATATAGCATTTTAAAAACGTAACACAGTGAGCTAAACATGTTATGTGTAGAAGTAATACCCCCTCTTTAAACTAGTTGCAAAGAAACAGCAGGAAATGCTAACTACCTAAACCCCAGCACCTGCAGCCAATCATTAATGAGTGCTAGTGCAGCCTCTGCCGCTCAGTGAGGGAATTCAGTCGGTTCTAAGGCTAAGATTGCTTGAGACTGAGCAAAACTTCGGCTGTTTGTTCTTAATATGCAGGTTCAGTTGTGACTTTAGTTCCTTTTTTTTCAAACCAGCAAGAGCGCAGGCTACACACCCTACCTTTAACCAAATGTGGGAAACAACAATATAAAAGTCAACATGGAGTCGATTGTGCGCCGCAGGGAGCACACAGTAGTCGTCCCGTTTTTTAACAGCCTGCTAAGGAAATGTAAAAGATTTTATTGGTGCTTAAAGGAAGATCGGCTGAATGGGGGCCTATTGTGAGCTCGCCGAGGGGAGGGGGGTAAGAGCCCGTGGATTGTGCAGGGCTCAAGAAGCTTTGAAACACTGGCGCTCGGGATCAGCCTCCTCAGCTGTAAAAAAACATGAAGGCCAAAGCACTTTTTATTCCGTTGTAAAAAGAAAAAAAGAAAAAGCGGAACCTGTGTACACAAATGCCTTTTATGTGAAGTCACAAGCTAGAAGTGATGGTATTAGGAATGTACAAAAATGATATTGTTTGCAACTAGCTTCAAAGCCAAGTGGAAAAGAGTGTAAGCTTTGAGTCAGGATTGGCGCGTTGTTTATGAAAATCTTCAAAAAAAAGATGTATTAAGGAAGGGGAAAGGTCGGTAATCGTGGTGACTGTTCCCAATAGAGAGGGTGTTTTCAGAAGTAACAGGGGCGGTGACTTCTTGACCTCGCAGTGAAAATTTGACACAGGAGCCAACGGAGAAGAAGTATTCAAGTTATAGAAGTATTTTTGAAGGTTGTGCAACTGTTTGTTGTTCATAACTTTATCTTCAAACAATTCTGTAAATGTCTATAGTTTATTGTAAAAAAAATGTATTTTCCAAAACACGCACAATTTGTGTTGCTGGCTTTTTTTCTCGACCTGCTCCCAGTTTTGTCCAGGTTTGGTATTTTTATCATTTGTGTGGGATTATGGCAAAGTTTTGCACTTTTATTCTCAGAGGCTGATCATTCATCAGTCTATTACCAAACTGGGACAGTGGCCAAGGCCTTGTTGAATTATTTGTTGTAGAATATTTACTCTGCCTCTTGTCAGTGAAACTTATTGCTTAAAGTGTGTCAGGACAAAATGAATCATGAGGTCTGACCAAAAACAAGAGACATGTATTGTAAATAATATAATCATACCTGCAGTTGTCCTGTATGACAACTTAAAAAGAGCACTTTTGATGCAGATGGTCATGAATAATAGTAGACCAAAGTGAAATCCACTTTAGGTACAAACTCTTTCTCACAATCTTGCATGAGTATTGCTCAAATGTTGGGCCAACAGTGACTTGTGAATTACCACTGTAAGGAGTGAATAAAAATACAAGTTCCGGGTTCTGTACCTAACTTTTGATTAAAAACAAGGTCAGAAATCTGCGTATGCAGCTTGCCACGTCAAAGTTGGTATTTATAATCCTGTGGATGTGCACCTCCACAGGACACAGCTCAGGGGCGCAGAGAGCAGAGAGGAGCTGTGAGAGTTTAAGGATGTCATGTTTGGTGGAAGTTTGAAACTGTTAATTTTTACTTTATTCGGCCGGAAAAAGACACAAAATCTAACTGAACTCTGAGCATTTAGTCAAAAGCATGTGTGAAACATACACAATTTTTTTTTTTTGTATTTTACAAAGTTGTGCAATCATTAGAGGAGGATAAAGATGTGCGCGCACATGCACGCTCATCCACGTGCACCGGAGCACACTGGCACTGACTGCTGTTGATGTTGGATGATCCCTACAGCGTCACTGTGTCCTTTTATGAAATTATCACTGGACGCACATCTGACCCTATTCTGCAGCTGATCCACAGAGGAAGCATGTGGCCAAAAGATGATCAAAGTCCCATACGGCACCACGGGTTCACTGCCCCCCCTCCTCAGACACACACACACACTCTGTGGCTCCGTGTTTGCCTCTCCTCTCTCAAACCCACAGACTTATGTGTGCGTGTGGCTACAGCGTACAGCTGCTTTACGGCCCACCGTCAAATCTATGTGCTGCACAGCTCCCTGATGCACATGAAAGTCATTCAGACGCTCGTGGTGCTTGCTGTGTAATGAACATGCACCTCGGCTGAAAAGTTACTACATGTTGAATTTCTGTCCAGACTTCAAACCTTCCTGTGCATGAAGGTGCAGCCTCTTCTGCATATGTTTCACACTTTTATCGGCTCTCTAAAACATCAGTTATTTTAACAAAGCACTTTTATCTAAATGTTTAAATGACAGGATAAGTCAGTGTATGAAGGTTTGAGTCAAAGAAGCAGTCACTGAAGTTCCACCAGCTGCGGTAGCATCTTCCCCTGAGCCCCTCCCTCTTTGCCCGTGTGTCAATCAAACCTGCTTATTATTGGCTCATGTTTAGGTAAATCTCATTCACACTCACTTTGCATTGTCCTTTTATGGTGAAATCGAGGTGTTAAAGTGGCGCGATGTGAGGTGGGGTCATGTGCGCAGATGGACATGATGCTGCAGACCATAATACGGAGGGTTTATAAATCCCAATATTTTTTTCACATGTGTGAAATTTGTGTTTTGTCTGTAAGAACTCTTTCAAGTAGATTTTGATGGACTCTTATAAATGAGGCTCCTGGACTGGTTTTGAAATGGAGGCATTTCAGCTGCTATCCAAAAGCCATTTTCAGTCTGAAGGTACTGGTCTGAGGAGCTGACGTTATACTCCCCTGAGGGGAGGAGAGCTGGATTACTCCTGCCTTAAGGTTCTTATTGCTAGAAAAATGTGTAAACTGTCAGTAATTATCCCAGACAGTTGTTTGTCTGTCATGGTTCAACATCAGAGTGAGAGAAGTACCTAAGTGGCTGGAGCTCACAGTTCAAACTACAACTTTACTCACAGCTCAAAATTGAGTACACAGCCTTTAAAGCGTCTTTGAGAGTCCAGCCAAAACCTTGTATAAATCTAGAGAATCTCCGTTCACTTTTCCAAAACAACGTCTTGATTCATCATTTATCATGATTTAAAAATTTAATCCATCAGACACACTTAATATTAGGATCAGACAATAGGCATGTTTACAGCACTTTGATTTCACTCCAGTGGATTACATTACAAGAAAAGTTCCCTTCCAAAAATCTTGACGTCTTTTTATTACTGGAGAACAGCTGTGACATGCAGTTGATCTGGGTCAATACTTGTCTTGTGAATGGTTTAGGGATTTCACATTGAGTGGAGTTCAAAGCCTTATTGATGTAACTGGAGATGACAGACTGCGGATAGTGCTGAGTGTGTAAGTCCAGGTGTAGACCAAACCAGGCCAGGTAGAGCCATGAGGTCAGACAGGTGAAGACAGAACTCTCCTCTTACACCTGCCAGAGCGGAAGAGGATTTATGAGAGATATGTCATGTAAAACAGCTGGATGTAAAATGGACAGAATAAAGGACTTTGAAGAAGCTAATGCGCTAATTCAATAAAGAAGACTCCTTTCTTCCACATGTTTATGATGTTTCAACACACTCTCATCCTTTTCACCGTTTCAACAGGCACAACCCTCCAAATCCCATCTCATACGCAGCAGAACCATAAGTGTTTTCAGGTTCTCAATCTTCCTGCCTTCACCGCTCCACTTCCTCTGGAGGAGTAACATTTACTATTGATGCAGACAGCAGCGTGTCATAGTGGGGGGCGTGGCTGTCGTGAGTTAGGACTATGAACAAAACACAACTTTTTCCAAGACGTTTCCTGACAAATTATGTGTATTTTAAGCACAACCAAGTTGAGTCACATTTAAGTCTTAACGGCTGTTGCAGACATGACATTACCCCACACTGCAAACCCACATTAGTTCAGCGCGCTCAACCATTTGAGGCAGTCGACTGGGTTGAGTTACCGAACAAATGAAAACTTAATTGTTTAAGTAGGGCCGACATAAAAATAAATGCTCTAATACTCACTAATGTATGTTTTACACAAACTGTTAAAAACTCAAGTCAAATATACAGCAATGACCACAAAAAGCTGTAAATTGTCTTTTTTATTTAAACAAAGCAAGACATATCCTGATATTTGAAGTGTTTAGAACATCAGTAATTTTTATGAAAAAAACAAAAAACAAACACAACAGAAAATCAAGTGTGAAATTTGGTACAAATAAAAGGTAGAAGCCAACTGAAATTCCCACAACTATATTCTAGGAGGGTTTGTAAATGCCTGTACTGTCATCAGGCCAGGAGGCAGAGCCCTCACAAATGATTATTATTGTTTCCCTTTTAAACATGTATTTGTGATGGGCCACGCAGGTGCTGCTGGACTGACGAGGTCTTTGGTAGAGAGAGACAGAGAGACAGACAGAGAGACAGAGAGAGAGAGAGACAGAGAGACATAGACAGAGACAGAAAGAAAGAAAAAAAAAAGAGTTATTAACAATCAAAGATCTTCATCTAATTTTTTACTGTACTATCTTTCTAAAGCCCCCTCAAGATACAGCAAGTGCTCTTTTCTCTGCAATAAAGAAAAAAGTTTTAATCAGCCTTAATGCCACTGCTACTCCAGGGCAGAAACTGTGCACACATGCAGAACATAGGTTTTAAAAGAGTGATCCAAAACTGTGACAAAAATGATTTGCGTTTCACACTCAATAAAATTTTAAATACATTTTTTATTCATCCCCAGTTTTATCCCAAGCCAAACCTGCGTTTGATTAAACTTATCCTTGTGGCTGATACAGACCTGAGCTCCAGGTTTTTTGCAGACACGGCTCATCCACAGTGTTGTCACATTCCTGAAGACATAAACACAAGCTTTAAATCCAGGTAAAAGGTTTGTCCTCCTCACACTGCTCCACAGCCTGTTCTATTTGAAAAATAATTAAGGAAACAATTTGTCCTTTTCTTCCACATCCCTATTCAGACATGCCATCCCCTGCTCAACAATATGAGAAGTGTCAAGTATTGTAATAATTCAATTTGGCATGTATTCCTTAATACTGGGATTCAGTTTACAGTACAAACTTTAAAGCTCATATTTTATGTTTAATTTGATTTGCCTATATATTTTTAAATGTCTATTTATGAATCCTTAACATCTTGTATAAGGCAAGGGGACCGAGGCACTTACCAGAAAAAATAAAATACAATCTGAAGCATGAGCTGGGGGATGAGTATAACTGATATGAGTTTCAGGTGTAGGTGCCTGTCGGCCGAACACAAGCAGTTTGTGATTTCACTGTGCTCTATGAGAAAAATCTGGGTGGGAGAGATTTTTTTCGTTGTAGTACCAATGACCAATGCCCAGTAATTCAACTTGAAACAGCTCTAAGCCGCTATACCCTATCCAGTTATTTTAATAGATCAAAGGTGCAGAGATAATGTCTTTATTCCAGGAAATACTAAATGCTCCGCTAAGTTCAGTCCAGAGATTAGCATGTTTTTTTTTTATTGTATTCACACAGACTCAGCTCAGATATTGCATTACATTATTTGCACATTTCCAGTGTGGAAGTGTGAAATACATGCATTTTGCATTGTTACTACACATTTACTTCCAAGATATATTTTGAACAGTTATATTCAGTCATTGTGATGTCTATTTACTTAATAAATAAGTAATAAATAAATAAATAAATAGTGTTGCTGATGTGCTGTTGTGTAAGGCCCTCACTTTGATCACATCTGTTCTGTGATGATATGGTCCATGTTTAGAAAGTTCTAGTGTCCATCATTCATCTCACATGAAGTAATGGTTTTTACCCATGTCTTCCTTCTTCTGTATTGACTAGGAGCGCAGCACTTTTGAAAGTGAAAAAAGACGGCTGCATGGCTCATTAGCATATGAAATGAGGTGTCCACTCCAGACACAGCCCAGAGGAGCAGTCAGAGTGTGGTGCACCTCCATCCAGCAGGTTCTCACCACCTACAGCCTCTGTCGCCCCATCTAGAGCGGCTTTAAATGGATATTTTATGCTAATTTTTGCATAGCCTTTTTTACACGCACACACGTGCACACATATATGCATTCACATGCACACACACTAACACATATGTAGAGTGATTCTGGTGTCTGTCAGAACATATCTAGTCTTTGTGCTGTTTTAGGGTTGTGTTTATTGTTTCTGAATAAACCCTAAACATGTTCTTACTCACAAAGTGGCACAGTGGCTCGTTGGTGAACGTCTCTGTAAGAAGCTCTTGTGCCTGTTTGTGTGTCGTGTGCGTGTTCTCCCAAGCTGTGTTGGTTTCCATTCAGTGCTCTGGTTTGAATTTTTTGATTATATAACCTATAAATTGTACATTCATTTTTCTCTCCGTCCTGTGGTACACGTGTAATTTCTCTCGTGGAGGGTCTACTACCCACTTTTGTTTATGGAGACGTTTTTGACTTTGCTTTGAATGTTCCACAGTATACCATAAAACTTACATATCTGGCATTATTGCATTATTGGTGTTTTCCTTGCTCAAAAATACCCTGGAAATCATGAATTCCTTCTGTGGGTAGGGTCAGTTTTTGGGATGAGTGGCATCACCTGCTTGTCTCCATGGAAACAGAACCGTTTAGTGTCAGAAAGCAGGAGAAAAGTTACATTGTGACCCTTTAATGTGACTTGCTAATATTTAAAGCCCCTGTTTTGCCATATGCATTCTAACCTGTGCACTGCCTCCTCCTCACCTCACTCCAGCCATAATGCAGCCCTCCCCCTGTGTGTGTTGTATTTGCCCAGACGCTCAGACTTCTATTTCGGCCTGGGCGTCTGGGTGAACTCAACACACTTATCTGACCCTGTTGCTAGGTGGAATCCTGTTGTATTTGGACGTGGGCTGTCTGTAGTCAGGCAGGACCATTTCGTGTTTTGGAATAATTTCTTTTACGAGCAGGATATGAGGCTTCTGGGAGTCTTCCTCATTTTAACACATGGCTACACTGCACACAAGTTCCTGTCTCGCATGTTTGGGTGGCTTCTACATCGAGGACACATTTGAGTTTACATTGGGCTGATTGCTTTCTGAAGTGAGGCGCGCATTCATTTGGAGCCGTACAAGGGTGTAACCCAAACTTGCGGGACAGCTGACGAGTGCCGACACGTCTCGCGGAGGAGCAGGTTGGTTCCTCGTGGACAAACACATGAGTCACGCACTTGTCACTGGCTGAAAATAAGAATTAAAGTTAAAATAGTGGACAAATACTGTACTGTGTAAATGACTACTGTACTGTGTAATAAACAACTTTTGCTGAAGAGGATCTGCAAGCAAGAACTGAAATGAGCTGACTTGACTACTCAAATAAAAGTTAAAATGTAAAATATAAGTTTCACTATTGTAATATTCACTTATGAGCTTAAAGATGCACTGCGTAACTTTTCGGGTGGTCTGCTTGTCTGAATGGTCATGATATTTCTTTGCCTGGGATGTTCCACAGTATGGCATTAAACAAATATATCTTGTATTTATTCAGTTGCAGGTGTTTTTATTTCTCAAAACGACCGCAAAAACAGGCATTATTACGCAGAGCGGGTTCACTTTTCCACAGATCTGACCTGTAACTTGGCTTGGTTATGTGGCCTGCTTGTCTCCATGGTGATAGTTAAATTAAATGCCATACTCTAGAACAGGGGTGTCCAAACTTTTCTCATTAAGAGCCACGTATAAAAACAAAGACAAAGCTGAGGGTCGACTGAGGGCCATAGACTGGTCGCCAATGCAGTGAATACTTCAAATCTGCCTTATAATTACAAGTTAGACTGAACCACTAGACCTTTGTTCATGCTTAAATCCTCAGTGGGGCACATTAAATATTTGATATTGGCTTGTTAAAGTAGATTTTCAGAAATGTACAGTAAAAAGTACTGTTTAAGGTAATATGAGCTAATTCACCTGGAAGCTTGAGGGCCAAGAAAAATTGGTCTGAGGGCCGCATTTGGTCCCCGGGCCACAGTTTGGGCATGCCTGCTCTACAACATTCCATGGAGTCAAGCAGGTGGCGGACCTTCTACGAGAAAAGTTACACAGTGCACCTTTAAACCACCCTGTCGCCATGATCACATACATGTTGTTCAGAGATTATTTTAAAGCTAATCAAACATTGCATTAATTACAGATGCGTTACAAAACATTGGTGGAGGTGTTACATAGGGCTTGTCTCCATGGAGGTGTTTTTGTGTTATTGCTTTGCCCAGAATGTACCAATATACGGCTTTAAACTGATCTACCTTGCTTCAATTATGTGCTTTTATTGCTTAAAAATACTTAATACCATAGCATGCAAGTACTCACCAACTTGTCTCCATGCAAATTGATATCATTATTGCCAGACAGTGGAACATTTCGGGCAAACTCCATGGATACGAGGTGGTGAACCTGTCAGAAAAACGTTGCAAAGCGCACCTTGAAAATGATAAAACTTTACTACCTTTGGGTGTGGTGTTTTGGTGTGTTTCGGAGTAATGCAAAATTTACGACAGTTGCCATAGCAATTAGCATATCTAAATAAAATGTTCATGTCATTTCAATGGTCAAAAGTTGTTAATTTTGTGCACGATAGAATACGTCAAGGCTGAAAACCATGAATAAATTATACACCGCTCAGTCTTCCAGATCTGGTCCATAGTAAAAGAAAAATATAAAATTAAAATCTGTCAACTGGACAAAAAAGGTTGTAGGAGTGAAGACGTTTTCTGCTCATCCAAACCGCTTCTTTAGTTTCACTTTTCCAACTTTTTTGTCCAGTTAACAGATTTTGTATGTTTCTTTTACTGTGGATTTTTCTTCTTGCATTGGTTTAAGATTATGATGTTGCAACTGTAATCCAAAAATCTTATAACTGATCTGTACGCAATCAACCCCTAATTATTTGTTCCTACTGTCTAATCACGTGCAATGAGCAATTCAACATCAGCAGACATGTTTAACCCACGCTTTTGCATTTGTTTTGTAGCTGGTGACCTCATAGCGACCTAATCCATTTCCACGCCCGTATATGGTCCTGCTTGTGCTGCACCGCGAGTTAAAAATGTACATGATGGCACCTCGGTCGGATTGCGTCACATCACCTCATCTATCGCGTGGTTGTCGATGATGCTCAGGTCTACTCCAGGTGTGCTCTTGTAGCTGCTTATTTTTTTTTTTTTTACGACGAGGGATCGGCTACTAGGAGATCCCCCTGCCCCCGCACACACTCATCCCAGTGGGCAGGTGATGTTCAGAGGCTAGCCCCGAGCTGAGTCACCCACTATGATGTCATCGTGCTGAACTGTCAGACATCGCACGTTTCCTGGCTCTGACGACAAATGCCTCCGACGTCTGCATTACGCAACACATCATTGTGAAAAATTATTTGATCCGTGATTAAATGCTCTGTCGCTGTGTTAAAATGTGAAAAGTAGAAGTAGAAGTTCACGGGGAAAGGTTTGCAGTGGTCCAAAGTTATTCCTCACTTACCTTGTGGATCATTCATCATCCCATTATTCACAGTTATTCACAGTTTCCGCAACTCTGAGACTGATTAGACACGGTAAAGCTAACAAAAATTTGCACGCTAAAACACGCACTTCCTGATTATCGGACAATAAAATGCTTTCTAATTAGATGCAGACAGAAGGCAGCGGACGTATTTTGACCTTAAGAGCTCCTCATACAATCGATCTGTACTGAGGCAAGACAAGTTATGGTTAAATACATAAAAAGAAAAACAAGATTCCACAACATACATGGGAAAACTTTGTCCATAAAATCCATTAATGGATTAAGTGTGTAATCTCTCCGCCCAGTGCTTTCTCAGGGCAGAGGTGTAACAGCATGAGCTCATTTGAGGGTTGGTCAGAATTCTTACAATGGCATTTCACCTCACGGCTCTCCATGAATTTGTAAATTAAATGTTTTAGCAGTGGAAAATGGTAGATGAAAAATATCCAGATTATATATTGTGTTATTTTAAAGGTGTACTCATAGACTGTATATATAAAAGGACATAGCTAACCTGCTAGCCTCCGTGGTCCAAATAGGAAGTGATCATGAGTGTGCTTCCGGCTCCATCGACTCCGGCTCCGATTCACTTTACATTGAAAAACTGTCACCCCTCTCTCTGTAACTGCTACATTTTGGTCTTAAAATGTTTACGTTAACCCGCTCTACATGATCTTGTGTTTTTTTTATTTTCCTGTTGTGTCCGTAAATCAAGATATGAACATCAGTAACAGACCAATCAGGCGCTTTCTTTCCCTGGAGTCGCTTTCACCAGCGTTAGCAACAGGTTTGATTGACAGCTTTGCTAAGCACCCACTTCATGCTAAAACAGAGATACGGGCAGGAAGGGGCTTTACCTTCAACATCGTCACTCCGGATTGGCTCTTTGGTTGCTATGATACTCGCGCTCGGAATTCCAAGCATGAAACTCGGCTGCAAATTCGCCCCTACAACTGCTAGCCGCGATAAGCTTCATTTGACTGGAGCTGAACGTTATGGGTCACATCACACTTGCATAGTCCACTTCTTTATACAGTCTATGTGTGCGTCGTGTAACTTTTCTGGTGGCTTTTTGTCTCCATAGAGATGTTATTAGTTTGACTGGAGTGTTGCAAAATGGTATAAAACGTATCTATCTAGCTTGCATTCTGATTTCTATTTTTAAGTCGTCTAGGATCAATAATGCCGCTTACAATACTAAATATGGACTTGCAAGAGTGTATAGTTGATAGTTAGACGTACAAATTTTAAAGGAACACACTGGAACATGTGCCTCGCCACTACTCTATTAGTGGCCTTCTGAAACAAACCACCTTTACAGCATTTTAACTCAGCAATTACACTCGGCACTGGTGATTCGTGCATATTTTAGTGACACTATTATACATTCAAGCTCATACAACTCCCATAGGTGCTCACAGCAGCAGGTGGGAAGTGAAGTCATTTGCTTACATCACTTAATAGGCCAGCTGCAGTGCATGTCATCGGGTTTGCCTCTTCGTATTTCCTATGAGCACAGGTAAACAAGGCGCTGTACCTGATTTTTACTGTCTTACAAATGTGAAAAACAAAACTAGCTCACGTTAAACCATTTGCAGTGGTCCAAAGTTATTCCTATTCTGTCACGGTAAATCTAAGAACTTACATGCTAACCATACACTTTCTGATACTTCTAGATAATAAAACGCTTTGTAAGTAGATGCAGACAGTACACAGCTGACATATTTTGACCTCAAGAGCTCCTTATACTTTATGTCTGTACTGGGACAATGTAAGTCCGCATTGTTTTTATTGGCATTGGTTACAATCCAGCTGTCAAGTTTGTTTATACCATCACGGTAAAGCTAACACTAACTAGCATGCTAACCACTCACTTCCTGATTGTATGAGAGTAAAACGCTTTCTAATTAGATGCAGACAATACACGGCGGAATCATTTTTATGAAAAAGCTGCTTATATAATACAGTGGTCCCTCGTTTACTTTTGAGTCCAAAGTGTTTCTGAAATTTGTGGGTGCAGAACGTTTCATCGACCTTGTGGGTTTTGTCGGGGTAGAAAACTTGCAAACATACAGCACTTCAGAGTCACACTGCGATCGAACGTTTATGTAAATTTGGTTGAACACATTCTGTACAGTAAAGGAGACACGGCAACAGGAGATGGATGGACAATGGTCTACAGTCCCTCAGCCAATCAGGACGCAGAACACAATGGTCTACAGTTCCTTAGCCAATCAGGACGCAGAACACAATGGTCTACAGTTCCTTAGCCAATCAGGACGCAGAACTCAATGGTCTACAGTTCCTTAGCCAATCAGGACGCAGAACAGAACACTTTCATATGCTGTGAAAAAAAAAAACATGCAAAAATGCACCAAAAAAAAAATCCACGAAACAGCGATACCGCGAAAGGTGAACCACGATATAGCGAGGGACCACTGTATATCTCTGTATATCTTTTGCTCAACTGCATGGAAACAGCTAGTATGCTAACCACTCACTTCTTGACTTATTCTGACCTCATGTGTCGTTTATACAATATATCTGTACCAGTACATCAGGAAGAGGCCTTTAAGCTCAAAGCGCAATATAATTCCACATAGTCTTAGTCTGTTGGCATTGATTAGACTCCAGCCGTCACTATTAATCTACAATGTTAATTCTCCAAGTTAGTTTAATGTGTTTTGACAGTGTGGATTCAACAAATGATCACTGGCAGTGTGGTGAGCATGTAAAGAGAGACTAGATAATGCATTGCAATACATCTTCTGGAGTCTAAATTAGTTCATGTTTACACTTTCCATTCCCAGATCCGCGGCACAGCTGATCAGAGGGAGGACAAACTATAGCGTTGTTGTTGTAAGGGAGAGTGAGGTCAGAGGAGGTGAAAATACAGCTCCAAAAATAACGCCACTTTTACAGTATATAATTGTAAAACGGCGACATGAAAAACAGTCATTATGTAAATGCGTGTGGGATATTCGTTTCGTTCAGGCTTTGTACCAGATTGTTACGGCCTTAAAAAAGAGAAAAACAGAACTAATTCCTTTTAAATGGTTAAATGGGTACTCCTCACTTACCGTATGCATTCTGAGTATTCTAATTATTCACAGCAATGAGTTAATAAGTGCGTTTCACAACCAAAGCACAGTTTTCGCCATCATCATCATCAATGTTTTATAATTCGATGCAGACAAGACACAGAGGACGTATTTCGATCTCAGAATAAAGGTAGATTCACTGTAATAAGAGCGCTAAGTAACAACAATGTAGCATGAGACCAGTCATTTTGTTCTTCCAATGTTCCTACCAGCAGTGTCGCAGTCAAGTTTTCCACCAGGCCTCACAATGCATGTCTGGGTTTGAGTGTGAGTCATCGATAGTCCAAAATTAAGTTTGTTTGAATCCTTACAGCCAAGTTTAAATACCCCTGAACTTAAAAAATATCCATCATTGCATATTGCTGAACATTTTCAGATTTCTGCTTGCCTACTGTTAATCCAATACACATTTTAAGATGCTAAACTTAAGATTTGAAAGTATTCTGACACTATAGTGATCATTTTTGCACCAGTAATGACCCTGCTTGTGTTGTTTCACAGGCCGTTTTGTCTATTTGCTTTTACCAGTGTGTCTCTATGGACGACCTTTGGCATAATATTTAATACAGAATCAGGGGCAACTAAACTAAATAGTCATTAATTTGCCTGTTTGTGATTTCTTATTAAAATGCAGTGTTGTTCGCACGTCACCGTTAATAATCTGAAAACCACCAATATATAAACACACACAGGTCAGCAGAGCCAGAATACTTGAGAACTATGACTAGTCAAGTGTGACTTCTTGCCTGAATCACTGCTCCTCAGAAACTCATGAGTTTGAGTCAAGTCTCACGTTCTCAGTCATTATCTTAGAATCTCAAGTCCCGGAAATGACGCTGAAAACAAGTCAAGTTTATGACCATTATTCAGCCTGATGTCTCTGTTATCTGTATGCACTGCCTTAATAGGACATCTACAGTGCACAGTTTTGTTTTTTTAAATATATATATTTAAATAATTTGATACTTTGCAGCTGTTTTCATCCACATTCCCTGGAGGTGTGATGTAAACTGTAGGCACTGCTCTGTCTGAGACTTTAATCTGATCTTTAATGTAATACAATCTGACCAGAAAGGGCTGACTTAGTTGGGATTACGAAAGGTGAGAAAAGGTTAACTTTTTGTCCAGTTGACAGAATAGAATTTTTCTTTTACTATGAATCACACCTGGGCGACTGAGCGATTACACAGACATCTGTTTAAATCCGTTCTGTATTTTCTCCAGAGTTTTCAGACGATCTTAAAACTTTTTTGACAGTTTTTCTTAATGTTTGCATTGTATCACCATAGTAACTCCTGAACATTCCACCATAGAGATACATTCCACCATAGCGTGATGTCACTGCAAAGTATCAATAAGTTGTTTTCACGTTTCAGGATTTGAAGATTTCATAATTGATGATGATAATTTTATGAGAGACTTTCTGTTTTTGAAAGAAATAACAGGTCAACGAATTTGCAATGTGACAGTTAAACAGCAAAACTACAATTTGTTACAACTCTGACTCTAAATCAGGGGTCCCCAACCTTTTTTGAACCACGGACTAGAATAATGTAGGTTTCATTTTCAGAGGGCGGCCATCTACGTGTGGCAGATAAATATGGCAAAAATAAGTTAAGTGCATAAAAAATACAACTCACTATGGCGCTGAATCAGTGGGAGCCCTGCGCTTGTTTCTTCTTTCCTTCTTGCTCACGTTTTTTTTCTTTCAAAAAACTCTAAAGGCTTATCTTTTAATCCAGGTGCTTAGTCTCCATGTGCCGAAGCAGTTTTGAAGGTTTCATTGCCTCGACTGCGTGAGAGTGTGAGAGTGTAGCGACAAACTCATATTTTAAGTAGGACTCCTGGTATTGTCTGTTAAATTTATGTTTCTTTTTCTTGGAGGTCGTAGGCTCCTCTTCTGGCTTCTCAGTTGGCCTTTTCTCCTTTGGAAAAAAGGTCTCCAAAGATTTTTGTTTTTGGCTCATTTTCGAGCTTGTGGGTTTACTTTTGGGCGACGTGTCTGATGTGTTATACGTGATACGTCATCGCGGAGGACAAGAGCAGATCTAGCACAGATATAATGTACCTGCAGTTATATCAAATGCATTTCTGTGGCGATTTCCAATCAGGATTTTTATTATATATCTACGGAGAAACTAATTAGCGAATCATAAGGGATGGGCGAAAGTTACGCAGGAGAAGATGCGGTCACAGATAAATTATTATATATAAATTATTTACTGTTTTGTGCGGCCTGGTAGCAAATGCATAACAGACCGGTACCTTTTCCCGGCCCGGTGGTTGGGGACCACTGCTCTTGAATGTTTTGATGTCACATGCATCGACATTCACAGATGCAAAATTCTCTATCTCTGCCCATTGATAAAACCGATCACTTGGCTAGTCGATGCTACCCGGAGTTACACTAATTGGAACGCTCCCTTACATATAAATGAATAGTGAAGCAAATCCCCATGTTAAAGTATATAACATTTTCATCATATTTATGTAATTTATCAGGTCTGCTCCCCAGTAGCATATAAAAGAAGAGGCGTAGTGCTCAGTAAAGGTTTACCAGACGCACCCAAGTTCAGAAATGTCAACTTATCTACAATAAAACACCAAAATGTTTACACACTCAATGATTTTAAACATAGCTCTGTGGTCGATGGGTTAGTACCAGCTGACACCCTCTTGATCATTCATAATTTGCGATTTTTGCAGGCTAATGCTAATATATATATAGATATAGGAAAAAAGTACAGGGAACTGGCTCCGGTTCTTCCAAAATCTTCCCAGACTAGCTGAGTTGGTAAGTGGATGATAGTATTAGCATCAAACGTCTGCTAAATATTATGTGACTATTGCTATGGTCACATAAATGCAAAATGACAACAAAATGAGTGTAAAAGCCTCCAGGGACTTGGTCTACCGAGTTGCCGATCTTAGCGCCGCAACGTCAGACCTTTCCTTGGCTCGATACTCAAAGTTGTCTTGAGTTTCCTCCCACCATGCTCCTCACTTATCCCCAAGAGGAACATCTCTGCCGCGTCCAGTGCCTTCACCCACATGTCTGCAAACAATTAAACAATCAAACACAAGCGTACCTGCAGGAAGTTAGCCCATTATTGTGAATTACAGTGGGTCGGATTGTATTTCCACGACTTGGTGCACGGAAAACGCGTTGCCGGATTGTGTCCCATGTGTCCCCGATCAACACGCCTCTCCTCCTTAATCAGGCTCACATTGACTTTGACAGATTCTTCCTTCTCTAATGGCCATTGCGGACGTCTATGAAAACACACTTTGGATGTAGGCCAACGATCTGTAATTCTGAGGCGGAAAGAGTACTGTAAATTTGAGCTTACGTAAAAGTCCAGAAACAGGGTTGGGTTCAGCAGTAAATGAATAAAACGGCTAACACAGGACTACTTAAAAATGCACTCTGGATGTTGCCAGGGGTCTGATGTCGGAGGTTGAATACATAGGCTACTGTAAATTTATATTCCTGTAAACTTAGGACTGAATGTGTCTGTGTAAACCCTCAGTCGTCCAGGTCTGATCCGTAGCAAAAGACAAAGTTTGGTTTGTCCAGTTGACAGATTTAAACTTCGTCTTTTGCGTAGGCCTGAATGATTTGGGGAAAATTTGAATTTGTGATTTTTCTGACAAGCTTTATGGTTAGATTTGCAATTTATGCTTTAATAATAGGATTATTTTCAAAGTTCACATTTTAAAGTTGTCTAGGAGAATTGGCAAATAGGCCTATTACAAGAATCACATGTACTTCAGACCATGAAATATCTAAACTACAGGGTTAGGGTTTATATGCAGAGAAAGACAAAAGATTATTAATATTATTATGTAGTATTTTTGGGTGAAAGAAAGTATTCTACCTCAAAAATTGCAACTTTTGCGATGTTCTAATTCATCCATCCATCCGTTCATTTTCTTCTTCTGATCCGAGGCCGGGTCGCGGGGGCAGCAGTCTAAGCTGGGACAGACTTTCCTCACCCCAGACACGTCTTCCAGTTCCTCCGGTGGGACCCCAAGGCGTTCCCAGTAAAAATTAGCATACATTTTAGAACACACAGGAGACCAAACAATAAAAGGTTGGCGATTAGTTGACATATGATGTTTATTATTAAAAGTCTGACATTTTTGACATTTTGATTTAATAAGGTTGTTGTCTTGATTAAAAAAAAGTCTTTTGGCGTGTTTTTGTGTCTGCATAGTCCAGATAACAAGTAATTATGATTATTAAAGGGCCTATATTATGCTAACGTGTGAATGAAAAAAACACAACTCTGGATATGTTTCTGATGAGGTAACAACATTATAACATGGCTTAAAACGCACAAGACAAATTTTTTTGTAATATAGGACATTTAAAATACAATAATTTTTCATATATCATATAGTCACAATTATTTCAATTGATCCTAGCAGCCCAATTAAAAAAAAAAAAAAAAAAAAAAAAGCTAACTTGAGAAAAATGTTAAAGAAACGTTGCCAATAGATTAATACAGCAATTAACGGTAAATTGTTTTGCTTCTCACCTTAGCTTACACTATGGAGCTCAGGTAAGTTGCTAAGTCTTTCACATCTGTCCAACCAAAAAACAGGTTTGATTAAATTGCATGCTGGGAAAAGCTGTTTCTTCTTTTTCTTTCCTTGCCAAGCACATGACCAGAGACGTGTGGTTTACCGGAAAGCAGCAGGATATCCCAACAGCATCAGGAAGAACATCCGTGAAACTAATCAGGACCTAAAACCGCAGAGCCCCTTAAGTGGCCGCTTCACATCTCCTTACGCCCAGGATCAGCCCAGCCGGATCCTCTTTCTAATGGGGCCAAAGTCCACTAATCAGGATCCTAAGTCTGCTTTATTGACCATGCATTAATTTCTAAGGAACCGTCCGAGTGGGATTTAATAACTTAAAACGCACCAATTAATCTGACTTAGCTTCATGACCTACAGGGTGTTCTAACTCCAGCACGGGCGCAAATGAAGACTACTGTTTGTTGTTATTTTGCATTTTTAACTTGTTGGATCAGTTTTGTCCCTTTGTTTTTGAAAGTACAATGCTTTGACAGTCAGTTGTATTCTCCAGTTGCACTATACTGGACAATGTGGTTACAGTGTCTTGCTCAGGGACACAACAATAGATGACGATTTGGTTTGTGTGAGCCAACTTAAGTAATGTTTTTCTGTATTTCCTTTTAAAGGTGCATTGTGTAATTCAATTACAGGTGTTTTTAGCTAAAACATGATGACACACCTTTCTTTCTTTCTTGCTATGGGTGGACTCACCTTTCCACAGATCTGACCTGTAACATGGCATGGTAGCATCACCTTCTTTAGTGTAGATAGATAAGTTCAATGCCATACTGTGGTGGCGGAACCTCCACGAAAAAAAAAGGTTACATAATGCTCCATTAACTTCTTGACATGTCATATATCTTATATGTCTTTTAGTGTGACTGATGCTAGTTTTCGCAGTTGGGGACGACAGTGGGAGACTAACTATATAGCTAAACTGGCACATTTGCAGAAGTGTCTATTAATGTGCATCATTCCTGTTCATATAAACTATTATTTTAAAAAAATGTTTAAAATTACATTATGATGTGACAACTATGTTACAGTAGTTCCAGTGCATTTCAGCTGTGTCTATGCCTTCATGTTATTCACCATGATAATGCTATCATCTGTTTAGGTACCAAAAAATTGTTGAGTCTGTAGCAGCAGTAAACAATGAGACAATCCATGAAAAATACTGGATTCCAGGAATGAGCTCAGCCAATGTGCGCGACTGGCCGGCAGCGGGAGGCGGCAGCGGGAGGGGGAAGCACGAGGGGGCAGCAGGAGGGGGCAGTGGGGGGGATCAGTGCCGGATTAGCAGGAAACTGTAATTTAGTGAGCGGTAACAGAGAAAGAGCTCCACCACCATAGCAGGATCCTCTGGTCATCACTTCAGGCTTTTGTGACACCGTAATTTGAAGTGAAACATATTTTCCTGAAAATTGATTAGGTCAATGTGGGTTGAGTTGAGCCAATTACAGACTTGGCAGTTAAAACTTCACTGTGTGTACTGTTATTGTGTCATCCATACTGCCAACTCAAGCCCTAGTATGTCGGTGGATTATGACAGGATGGGCATCCGTCTTAAAGTTTTGGAAAATCATCATGTAGCAGTTATTGCTACACCCAAGCATCAGAATTTATTTATTCTTTTATGTGTTGGTGTGTAAATTTTCTGATGCAAAGTCACTACATGCTTGGCTTCATGGAATTGGAATATTCTAGTGTGGCATTAAATATCTATCTTGTTTTTATTGCTCAAAAATACCTTAAAACACGATTTCTCACTGTTGTTGGAGTTGCCTCTCTATAGCTCAGACCTGTAACTTGGCCTGGTGGCACCTATGTTTCTGCATGGAGATAGAGAGTTTTAACAGCATGAAATAAAATAACATCTCCATGGAGTCAAGCTAGTGGCTGACTAACTATACCAGAAGTGTTACAGTTACATTTTCTTTACTTTTTTCCTGTCCTTAAACCTGGATAACAGTAGTGCATGAAGAGATTAGGGCTGTAGTCGAATAAAGACATTCTTGGTCAGATAAAGACGTGTCCTGCCAATCAATTCGTTGTCTAAAAAGGGGGCGTGGCAAAAGCTGTGCATATCTATGGATCTGATCATGCAGAGTCAGCTATTTATGCAGAAAGAAGTACTGGAGAGATTCATGACAAAATCTGCCTTTTTACATAGAAATCCCCAAAATAGCAAATCTTCAGCGAAATCACACACTCCTGAACTTCTCCTTTCTGCTGTTGTCCCATAAAAATCTTATAATCTAAACACAACGATTGACCTCTGCAAAGTCTGGTCTACTGAGACATCATCAACCGATTAATCGACAAAACAACTAAAGGATACAGCCCTGGTAGCGATGGATCATTTTGTGTGTGTGGTCCAACTCGCACACACAGAACTTCCTCTAAGGGCTTACACACGCTTCCGCAAATCTCAGACCAGCCCAATCCAAGTCCTGAAAGGTTTATTTTGGCCTTCATGCTGTAGCTACCAGATTTACGCCATATTTACACACGCCCGGGAAAGTCAGCGTCTGGCACTTTAAGCAGATTAGGTTTTTGTTTTTATTAAGGGCCCTGTACCCGATGTATTCGAGCAAAATTGGTCTTGTCCTTGTACAGATCTATTGTATAAGCAGTTCTTGGGGTCAAAATAAGTCTGCTGCGTGAATTAAAAAGCATTTTATAGTATGATAATCAGGAAGATTATGATCGTTTTTGTTAGCTTTATCGTCATGGCAAAAGTTTACACTGGTTTCTGAGAGTTCGTAACTCATTGCGGTGAATAATTAGGATGCTCTGAACGTGTAAGGTAAGCGAGGATTAAATTTGGACCACTGCAAACCGTTTAAAATGAACTAGTTCTGCTTTTCATGTTTGAAGACTGTGAAAATCAGGTAGAGCGCCTTAAAAAATGTAACGGATCTTATACAGGGACACGGGGGAAGTTGCCGATGCCGACAGCTGTGAGTTGACACTTCATCCACCCTTGCAAACCTTTTCATTGTACAGTGAAAGCACCTGGTTAGCAAAATTTGAATTGTAATTAAGGCACTTTTAAGCTGACTTTGGATGACCGTTGAGGAAAGAAAAGGAAAAAAAGTCAAGTGAACTCGGCTAGAGAGTACTCCTTCAACCAAGACCCGAGACAAAGGGGAGACCATTTTCTTGGAGTTGCCCCAGTTCACGCAGAGAACCACCCAGATGACGCTTTGTCGCCGTACCGGACTATGCCAGGAATGCGCGCCACGACAATGCAATCTCACGTACGACGGACAACCATTCCATATTGATCCCTGACATTCCTTAGGCCATTGTTGGGAGAGCTCGTACCTGACTCCGCTAAATGAGTTGTGGGGATTATAGACCCTTTTGTTGCGTCCCAAGATTTTTTCTCTCCCCCCGTTTCCTAAGGCCGACCCCCCTCCCCTCGTAGAGAAATCCACAGGGGTTTTGACCATCCCACCTGCGGAGAGAATAATATCCTAAATCCATATTAGTGCTCTTTCCGAAAAGCTTTGGTCAACAGATGGTTTACCCAAATCCCCTGGACCTCCCATTCGAACGCCCCCCTGCCCCATTTGACTTGGAGCGTGGACATGTGGCAGCAAGATCTGTTTACACCAAAAAATGCTGCTTCTATGATTTACACTTGAACGTAACTTTTTGGAAGAGTTCAGCTGAAATTTTAAGTAACAGATCAAAAAGCAAAGCAAATTATTCATTTCCATTACTGCTTTTTAAGGGGATAGAGAGGTTTTAAGGGCGGTCTTTGCAAATCTACCAAGTTGTCTGATCAGTCCAGTTTGAAGTATGATATTCTGTACATTGTTTAAGTAAGGGTTTTATGTCAGATGCCCCTGATGCAACTCTCTCCATGTTTGCAGGCCTGACTTTGCTTTCTCAACATGAATACATTTTTATACATCTTCATTAATTATGTGATGATGATGATATGAGCGTCAACTACAATGTACAACTTTCTATTTGTCATTTAGATAACTTTCCCAGTTATGATTTATTTACTTTTAGGTTATTTTACTTGCTAGTACCCAATTCTTGTGTTAGCACATTTTAGAAGTTCACTGTCTATGTAACATTTTTGGTGGAGTGTCTGTCACCTGCTTGGCTCCATGGAAATGTCGTTGCTTTGCCTGGAATGTTTCACAGTAAGGCGTTGAGTTTATTTTCCATTGAGAGAAACAGGTGATGCCACCGGGCCAAATTACAGGTCAGATCTATGAATGTACAGTAAGGAGGCTCGCCCACCTGCTTAAATGTCATTTCCAACTAAAATCTGTAGAACATTCCAGGCATAAAAGACATTTCCGTGGAAACAAGCAGGTCCTACGCCGCCCCACCCCACCACTAGAAAAACAGTAAAAGAAAAATTCATACCTGGACGACTGAGGGATTACACAGACACCGGAAAAATTTGCAGAATTCGAAATTCAAGTTATTTTTGCCGTGCCCACTTTATCACCTCCTACCCAACAACATTGCAAATTTTTTCCCTAATCACCATTTCCTCCAATCAACATGTTTTGATCCACACTTCACTGGTGATATTTCTCAGCTGGCTATGAGATAAGCAGAGCGTGCATTGCTATGCCAGAACCAATTAAGGGTCTGACCTAGCGCTGTTCAGGAAGTCTCCCCGCTGTTGGCTTTTGGTCATTAAGCCCCTACAGGAGTGGCTGCTTAACTGTAATCCGCACCCGCTGGAACAACAGGCGTACCGTGGAGCAGAGGTGGGTAGAGTAGCCAAAAATTTTACTCAAGTAATAGTAACATTACTTCAAAATAATTGTACAAAGTAGTGGTTCAAGAAAATATGGGATGTTTGATTAATAATTTGACGTTGATGTAATTGGAAAGTCAAAACAAAAGTCATGAATTACTGCACAAATCGGGTAATTTCAAAGGATAGACACAAAAAATGTACTAAATCATATCTGAATGTGGGTTGCAAGAAACACAAATGTTCAAATCATTTCATATTGTCAACAGCTTGACTTACTCACAGTGGGAAGAGGAACCAAAAGTGTTGCTCAAGTAAGAGTACTGTACTGCTATTTCATTAAAAATATTACTCCAGTACGGGTAAAAGCATGCTGTAAGAAAAGTACTCTAAAAAGTAAATGTAACTGCATACTGCCCACCTCAGCTGTGGAGTGCGCATAAAAGCTGAAAACAAGTTGGCTCAAGCTGCTAGTCATGTGTCGGGCCAGGCTTCCTCGTTGATGGACAGGGAACATTGCTCATACCTCAAAGCTAGACACGTATCATCTGAATTTTTTGACAACTCAAATATTTTTGAAACATCTGCTCGGAAAATGGTTAATCCGCCGTGCCCTGGATGATGCGGCGAACTTTCCGTAACCCCTTGGAAAACATCCGTGACTGTGCAGTGACCTGTGTGTTTGTTGTTGTATGTGTCTATTCCAAATATGGTCACAAGCTGGCAAGTGGATAGTTGAAATGCATTAGAGGCATTTACTATATTTAACTTTAGTTTACTATATATTTTACATTTCCACTTTCCTGTTGGGTGAGATTATTGTTATTTTACTGGAGATGTTATTGCTTTGCCTGGAAAGTTACACAGTATAGCATTAAAGAAATATAGCATTATCAGCTTTTTGGAGCTTTCTACCATGTTATAATGTTGTTCCCTCATCAAAAGCATGCCTTAAGTGGTTTTATGTCACCCATGCATGTTTGAGTAATCTTGTGATCTCTCACGGGCAATATTTGAACCCTGCTTACGCTTAGCAGTACCATTCTGTCCAATGCTCAGCCTACATCACCTAAGCCCTCGCACTGGAATTTCTTATAAATATACAAAAGCATGATACAAAACAATACGTTACAACTTCACAAACCTGATAGAATGTGCAGTAGCTTCATTTGTGGGATGCACACTGATTGTATTGTGACTACTGAGATAAATTAAGTTTAAAGCATAACTGTGGCAAACCTTCCACATCAAAAGTTACACGGTGAATGACTTGCTAAAAATGTGTCTTATGTAAACTCTAATGAAAGTTACTTTACTGCAGGGTTGTCCAAACTTTTTTCACCGCATACTGAAACACATCTGAAGGTGAGGGCCACAGACCAGTGTCGATACAGGGAGTCAAACTGTGCATTTATCATAGGATTGACAGAGACATTGTACCTTGGAAGACTTGGAAGATTATTATTTTAGGTCTGTGTCACAATGCAATTTAATGTTTTTTCAGATGAAAATCTCTGCAATTTGTTGTAAAAAATACTTCCTGATCAATTGGGCCAGTTTAAGAGGAGGCTTGAGGGCCAACAAAAATTAGTCCGAGGGCTGCATTTGGCCCCTGGGCCGTAGTTTGGACAGCCCTGCTATATTGCTGTTTTCTCATGCCAGTGTCTAATCATCGCTGCTGCAATAGGTTTTAATGCTTTCAATAAATAAATGAATATTTAGTTCAACCAATAACCTGAGAAACTCAAGTTTTTCAAATAAATGCTCTCTCTCTCCCTTCTTTCTTCATGCTCTTTCAGTGATGTACCACAACCCTCCCCCTCCCATCCCAGCAGCCATCCTGGAAGCATGGCCCTCCTCAGCCACTCAATGTCCTTCATTTTGCCAGGAAAAAAAAAAAAAAAGTCTACCATACAAATTAATTTTTAGACATTAGACTCTAATTTTTAGTACAAAATAATTATAGTTTCTGCAACATTAACCTGGATACATATAAGGTAAGCGAGGAACTAGAACTGACATAGATCAAGATCAAAAACAATATTTCAAATGAATATCTAGTTTTCGTATCAATCCGGGTATTAATACATATGACAACCCCAATTTGCACCTAACGAAATGCGTGTGCCAAGTTTAGTCCCATGTATTCACAAAGTATTCATTGCATTCAAGTATTTTGTAAGTATTAAGATGCAACTTTGTTTTACTGTTTGTTTGGTCCAGATAATAGCTAACCTCACTGTATTAGCTGTCAGCACAATATCGCCGATAGGATTAAAAAGAACTGCCATTCACAGGAATATACAATAGTTGACATAGAATTGACCTGCTGCAGCCTTGTAATGTACCACCATGTATTTCTACGTAAAAGAAAGATTAGCTTCTATGAGAACATAAGGCTGATGCTGATTGTGGAAGATTAGGAGAGCGCAAACAAAGACGGCTTTCTTCCACCTTTTTGAATTGAAATCCATAAGTAACAGACGCAATCTCTGTAAGCAAGTTTTACTGTAGACTGTTACTTGACCTGTGTTTCATTCGCTGATGCTGGGCTTATTTCCCACAATGCCTCAGGAACGCTGTCTTGTTTTGCCATGATGATCCTGGTCAGTGGGGTCCGATTAGGAATGTCAGGAATGGTAGCATTGCTATACATGTGCATCACATGGGACAGGACAGGCAATAACTGAGACACTGATGGATGCACCGATGTCGGTATTAAAGAGTGATGATGCTTAAAGCGTCTGTCCACCACTATCACCAACAGACAGTCACACATGTGGGATACCTACAGTAAATCACCTATGTGTGGGATTTTGAGGACTCTTCTAGATTACATTACAATATGTACCACATTGCATGGAGTGTATTACAGTCATTTGTAGACGAGAATGTAGAATCTAGTTTATTTTATGGAATATGTCACCTTCCATTAGATTCGAGTGTGCCGTATTTGGTTGTATTTTCTGTCAGTAGGAGTCAGTGAGAGTAAAATAAATATGGATAAAGGTGTGTATTGTTCCCAAGAGCTTTGATGGCCATTACAATCTTATCTGATTGGTGTGAGTTAGGTTCCCAAAGTGTAAAGGTGTGTTGCATTATGTGCATTTATTTGTTGTGGTGCATGTATAGCAGAGCTCTGATATGATTGTGCTGCTGCATGTGGTGACTGTATATTCATTGTATAGTGTGGTATCAGGTGTCTGTCAGTGCTGTCCGCACTATGTGTGTGCAGAGCGTCCAGCCTGTGCATGTGAATCTGATCTGTTTGATGTCTGACAGAGGATGTGTTCTGGAGCCAGTGTCACCTCAGCGTGGCCTTTGCCGCAGCACTAGCACGCAATCCTCTGTCAGCCGCTGTCAGGGCGCTGCAGGTGCTCTGAGAGCCCGCGTTCCCACACCTGAGGGCACTGGGGGGCATGGACACCTTAGCTGCCTATTCAGCCTACACACTGCGCAGGGCGGGCATGCCGACCAGGCCCCCTCCCCTCTCAATAGCACGGGGCCGCTCCTCTCCCCGGGAGCCCAACAATGGGCACAGCTATCACTGCCTAGTTACACAAACCAGGGCGGGGACCCGCCAAGTGCTCATAAAAGACGCTGTCACTTTGACACTGGCAATCAGAGAGCTCGCCATTATGAAAAGCATACAGAGAAAAATAGGGCTTTTCTCTCAATCGCTCTCGTTTCCTGCTCACTTTTCGATTGTAAATCCCCCTCCCTCTCCTTTGTCCCAGCTCACCCTGTGTGTGATGTGACAGGTGAGTCCTCTTCACGAGCTGTCAGCTCCACACGGCTGCTCTTCAGAGTCATGTCATGTCACTGTCCAACACCAGGCGCTCTCATGGGTGCTCCAGAGCACTTAGACTCCACTGACACGTAACAACCATTTACATAAAGATGGGTCAGAAAAATAAGTCAAGAAAGCGTACACTTAAAGAAATCAACACATTAAAAATGTTTTACGTATTCTCATTTTCATTTCCACAAATTGCCATGTGACACCCTTTTAATGTGTTGTGTCACTGCTCGTCCTTTCACTTTACAATCCTTCTGAGTTTTATGTTTATGTTAAAAGTTTTTGATGTAGGATGCAATTCAATCTAAGCAATATAACTTTCCCATTAAAGTTCTGATGTGTTTTTCTGTGCTGCAAAATAATATTTTCTCTAATATTTCTGAACTATTTGCACTGCTGCAGTTTTAAGAAGCAATTCTTGGAAGAAATAACTCAAATTAAACTTCTTAACTTCTTAATGGGTTTAAATCAGTGTTAATAATTCCACTTCAGTGATGGTAGTGCGGACGACCATAAAGAAGCCATTCATTGCTTTTAACTCATGCATGTCAATACGCAGCAGATGAAAGTATGTCAGGTATTGTACAATGCTTCTATACACTATAATAGCCGGATAATGCGCGATGATGTGATCTTGTGGAGTTGCATTATGTTCGGGCTTTTGTTGCTGACAAAGTACAGCCTGTGCAGTCTCCAATGCGCCAAGCATGGATTAACTTTTCCTCAGTTTCATTGGCTAGGGTGAAGAAGTACTTGAATTAAACAATTTTTTTTCACAACAAATATTTTTGCCTTTACTCGGTGCCAAGCTGGATCCCCATTGGACCCTCAACCTTGATTTTTTTTTTTTTTTTCTAGGCAGCAGAGAAAAACAAAACGTGACTCTACATTTGACATGCCTATTAGGAAGTTTTTTTTATTATACTATCTCGCTATAAGGCAGGAGTAAAACATTTTTAATTTGAACTTCCAAGAGGCTAAATTAGCATTAGCAAAATTATTTGAGCAAAGTCAACTTAAAGTGGTTGTTCCTGATTTGTTTCCCTGAAGTTTAGAACATTTTAAGTAGCTTATAGGCTAGTAATGAGGCCACTGTGTGTTGTCTACATCCTCATTCCTACTACTGTTTTCTAGGAATGAGGAAGCGCACGGTTAGCATGCTAGTTGTTTTAGGTAGGTCCACTCTGCCTCTGAAAGTTGTGAAAAGCGCTTATAAACTTAGCGCAGTGAATAATTAGGATGCAATAGGGAAGTGAGGAATAACTGTTTAGTGCTGCAAACCACTTCAAATTGACTAGTTGAATTTACCAATTTTTTCGTGACAAATATTTTTGCCTTTACTCATTTCCAAGCCAAATGCCCATTGGACTCTGAACCTTGATTTTTTTTTCCTTGGCAGCAGAACCTAGAGAAAAACAAAACGTGATTCTAGGTTTTGCAAGCCTATCAGGAATTTGGAATTATAATTCTTATTTGTTTATTCCATTGTGAAGTGACGGGGTGGGGGCTAAATCCCAGAACACTTTTATACGCATTAGCAGTCATGCATAAAATATTGGCTCAAGAAATAGCAAGATTAAAAAGATTGTGGAAATTTGTCATGCATTGATTCACATTCTCCCACTTGTTAAATCAGTGGTCATAGATATGTTTCATTGTCGCTAGGCTGTTTCTCTACAGGGAGGTTGTACTTAATAGACAGTGGAAAGCATCAAACTAAAACTTTACATTGGTATTAGCATTAGCCTGTAAGGTTTGCTCAGGTCTCTGCAATGGCTCCTGTGGCTCAGAGAATAGACTTTAAAGCAGCTCTGCTTGTGAACAAGTCTCTCCACGGACCAGCACCAAAGTACATCTCCCACATGTTAGTGACACATGAACCATCTCACACTCTGAGGACTTCAGGGACCGGCCTCCTGCTGGTCCCAGAGTCAGGACTAAACATGCGTTTCAGTTTTATGCAACTAAAACCTGGAAAAACTTCCTGAAGATGTGAGACCGGCCTCTACTTTGACAATGTTTAAATCCAGGCTCAAAACGGTTCTGTTCAGCTGTGCGATATGACTGAAAGGTTTTTATTCTGCACTCTTCGGCTTTAATGTTAATTTTATGATGATTATTTGTGGTTATTTATGTTTTGATTTGTGTGATTTTAATGTCTTTATTTTTCTGTACAGCACTTTGAATTACTTTGTGTAAGAATAGCGCTATACAAATAAATTGGCCTTGCCTTGCCCTTGCCTTGCTGACAGCCGAAAAGAAACCTGAGATGGAATTTGAAATCTCTAAACAAACTTTCAACTAACTTGAAACTACCAATATGAAAGCACACGCAGTCAAGCTAACTTTTTTTTACTTATATAGGCTATGTCAGATTTTCTCTATGAAGTTTAGCTAATGTGTTTGGCCGTAGCACATATAAACAGCTTATTAGGCCATTGCATGCATCTAATTATAAAGTGTTATACTGTCTGAGAATGATAATCAGGAAGTGCAATTTCTTAGCATGCTAGTTGTTTTGTAGCTTTACCGTGATGAAAATCTCCGTTCTGCCTCTGAAAGTTGTGAAAAGCACTTATAAGCAAATCAATGTGAATAATGGAAGCAGTAGCAAAGTGAGGAATAACTTTTGACTGCTGCAAACCACTTAAAATGGACAAGTTATTGGTTTCTCGTTTTTAACACAAAAAATCTGGTTTCATTTAGCTAAACAAATGCATCCTCAAAAGTTCTGAAATTTCATATGAAGCTACAACTATTACTGACACAATTTCACATCACCTTGTACCTTTTTAACACATGAACGCACTTACCTTTAGATATGTAAAACTATTAGACGGGAGCGCAGACATTATGAACTTTGATTTGTCAGATTCCAGCAAACAATTTCGCTCAAAGCCATAGTCCTTGCCTTACCTTGTCGTTCATGAGCCAGAAAACAGCTTGTCGAGTCTTCAGGAATGTTTGTCAGTGCACACACTCAAACTGTCTCATCCAAGTCAGACATCATAATAGTGTCTCGCCAGGACCCTCTTACATATGAGTTTAGCAGAGACGAGACGCCGGAGCCTGAGGACAACGCTGCGATCAGTCGTGGAGGAAACTGTTAAGTGTGACGAATGAATAAAAACAAAGCACATGTTTCTACTGTTGGAACAGAAAGACAAGGGAATAGATAGTCAAAATAAAAGAAAGAAAAATGAAAAATCAAAGTGCCATGTGCCATGTTTTTGTATTGTCATTTCTCCAAGCATCCAGTGTGATTTTGGCAATGGAACTGACATAAATGAATGGTGTTATTACAATTTCAAACTTTTATTTTATACTAAAAAGAGGGCTTGATCATAGACTATATATATAAATGGACATAGCTAACCCACTAGCCGTCACGGTCCAAATAGAAAGTGAGCATGGGTACACTTTCGGATAAATCATTTCGGGGGCCAAATCACTTTATATTAGAAAATTGTGGCCCCTCTCTCTGTAACTGCTGCTGTCAGACTCATCATTTTGGTTTTAAAATGTTCGTCTTAACCTGCTCGTGATCCAGGTATTTTTATTTTGCTATTGTGTCTGTAAATTAAGATGGACATTAACAAGAGACCAATCAGCTGCCTTCTTTCACCGAGGTTGTTCCCCTTAGCGATAGCAACAGGTTTGATTGACAGTGTTGCTAAGCACCTGCTCCTCGCTAAACCAGCAGTGCAGGGCGGAAGGGGCGTTACCTTCAGCAGCTTCGCCCCAGATTGGCTCTTTGGGTTGCTATGATACTCGCGGTCAGAACTGCAAATATGGAACTTTGCTCCAAATTCGCCGCTACAACCGCTAGCCTCGATAAGCTTCGTTTGACTGGAGTTGAATGCTATGGGTGACGTCACACTGCCGTAGTCCACTTCTTTATACAGTCTATGGGCTCGATACCTAATCTAACATTTGAAACGCTGTTGATTAATATCATTTTCAGTACAAAATAATAGTACAATAATTTTGGTCTACCTGGTCTTGACCCTACAATTTTGTCTAGTTATTGTCCAATTTCCAAACTTCCTTTTGTGTCAAAGATTTTAGAGAAAAGCTTCATTGCGCAGTTATAGCCTTTTTTAAATGCAAATGGCACCTTAGACACGTTCCAGTCAGGCTACGAAGCATTTCATAGCACTGAATCGTCACTTTTAAAGGTTTGCAATGACTGATGCTGATGACTCTGCTATTTTAGTGCTTTTAGACCTGACTGCTGCTTTCAACACGGTCAACCACGTAACTCTTTTAAAATGTCCTCCAGACTGTGTGGGTGTCAGGGGGACCGCCCTGGGCTGGTTTAGGTCGCACCTGTCTGGGAGGCCATTCAATGTAAGGCTGGGGGACTCCACCTCGTCCTCTGCACGGTAATGTTTCCCAGGGTTCAATGCTTGGCAAGACCTATAAAATACATAGCTTGTCATATCATGCGTTGTAAGTGTATTTATCGTTTTTACTTACAATATGCTATAAATAGATATAGATAGAACAATGTTATTTCTGATACAGATAATGATACAGATAATGGCTATTGTAAGACTATTCAGGAAAGATACAATATTGTCTGAGATATTTTTAGATCAAAACTGTACAGTTTAAATGAGTAGCTAATTTCAATAAGAATATTATTATCAGTTTGTAGCATCAGTGGGTATGAATTATATTGAAAACCTTATCTGGCATTAAAAAGTTGCAAGGACATTTTATAAGTTGAATAAGTTGACTCTAACTGATCTAGCTAGCTCAATTTAACATAGTTCACTCAAATTTAAAGATACAATTCTGCTGGCTTATCACAAGATTATCCTTCATAACTATTAAGCATTATATTTACATTTTACACAATCTTTCACCTGTTGGCAAACTTACCATACAGGATATTCAGTAACCATACATAATTATATTTATTTGATCATAATATTATGTCTCAATAATTATATTTATTTGATCAATCTCAACACATGATCAAGCTAACTCATTTATTTAGAGAGGGTATTATGCAAAATCAGGTTTTCTGAGCTAGCTGTTCCCTCATCACTAACATGCCTGAAGTGGTTTTAGACGCCATCCACGCTCCCACAAGACAATTCTCCATAAATATGCAAAAGCACGACATAAAACAATACACTACAGCTTTACAAACCTGATGTGATGTGCAGTGGTTTCATTAGAAAGATGCATGTTGATTATGTTGCGATAATAGGGAGACTGACTTTTGACATCAAAAGCGAAATTGAACATTGCTTTCGGCGAATTTTGCATTTTCCAAACAATAAAGGTAACGTGGTTGTGATCTTTATATGTTACACGTTAGTAATTAATATCCCGTAAAAGTAAAATACTACCCCTTAAACTAAATAATTTCCTTCTTGAAGTGTACTAGTTTAAAACTTTGCGTAATGCTAACACTGTTAAACCGTAGCCTACCTTTTAAACCTGTAAACAAACTTTTCCTAGAATCCATAGAGCGCATCCAATTGGCACGTACCGTTACCCACATTCAATCCCTTGAAACCATGTCTAATTAGCAGCTCCGGTGATAGATTTATGAGGACACGACTCAAGCGTCTTGTTTTGGCAGCGTGTGGAAAAAGTCGTTTTAGTGCTAGCTTGCGTATCTATTCATTATTTCATTGTATGTGCTAGCCACCAAGTCTCAGCCAAACCCGTGGGGAGACCGTAAAAAAGCGCTTCCAAAACAGCACCTTACTGTAACACACGTAGCCCTTTTGTCGCGTTAACTAGGGGAAAATGTTCTGATGAATGCCTTGTATGTTGTCAGCAGTCCCCCGTGGCACTGTCATAAAAGTTACAAGTGTTTCCCCGTCGCCTGATTGCCGCGCTAATAAAGACATTGATTCATTTTATGCATTCTCTGGCTTGCGCACATTCCAGTGCTCCTGTTAGTGCCTCTGAACCTACAAGCTAGCTATCTGTCAAGCCGGTGAGACAGGCACAATGTGTCGTTTGGTTCATTTAAACATATGAATCTCCTATGTGCCGGGACAGGCCTTCCCTTGCTATGTTCTGTTGGGGTATAGAGTTCAAGCTGGCTAAACATACATTAAGAGTCTCAAGAACCAAGGCTTTGACAAAACAGCAATTTAGACTTGCACAAAAAAACACACAAGTTTCTAAATCCCTAAATTGTTGTTGTGGGGATTTCGAAAACTTGCCGTCATAATGAGGTCGTAGAAGTCCAATCAAGTCCAGTGTTTATTCAGTGGTGGAAAAAATAGCCTGGCTGCAAACCTCAGTATACAGTAAGGCTTTTTTTGAGTAGCTTATGTTATGTTGTGAATGTATGCTGCCAAAATATTGAGTTTCCAAAGCGGGGTATGTTGATGGTCATTGGGTCATTGTATAAGAGCCTGTATAAACAATACTTTTGTGTGTTCTTTGTTCTTTTCTTTTTTTTAAGATTAAAGTGAGATCAAATGAATTTACATTGTTCCTGCACGTAAGGCAATTTTAAGACGTTAAAACGATATTAGCATAACATACAAAGTTGCAAAGTTGTGCAAAACATATATAGATGTGAATACGTAGTAGGCTAGACTAGTTGTTACAGTTAAAAAAGTTTGTTTAGAGCAAAAGTATGACGCGAGTACATGTGTGTAGTGTTAGCAATTGTACCTAGCTAACATATTAAGATAGTTTTGGGTTTTTTTTTTCTTTTTAGGTCCAATCCCCCTTCACCAAATAGTGCTCAGGGCTCTAGTTGTTTTCAATACAATGTAGCACACTCAACAAAATAGCAGCTAGCTATCTAACCAAAAAGTAGAATAAAAATAGCATTAGTAGCTTTAGCCACTTTTAATATTAGTTTTAAACATGAACATGAAATAAAATATATATACTTAGTTTTCTTTTTGAATATTGAGCTCCACAGTCAAAGCCTTTTTTTTTTTTTTAACTATAGACTAGATAAAATGCAATAAAATTTATACAAAACAACAGAGGCTAACCAGCTAGCGCCCGTAGCATAGCAGTTTTCAGACAGTTGTTTCCAAAATAAAAAAAGCTTAAAAATGTAAGAAATGTTTTAATAACTTTAAATAGCCTTAGAAAATGAAGGGAGGTTTTGTACTTTTATTTATTTTTGCATAATTCATGTTCATGTTCATGTTTGGCCCAGTCATCAATAGGGCCATCGTGAACCCTCAAATAAACAAACAATAATTTACATGAACTCAAGAAATAAACAACAATGGATGCATAAGTTTTCCATTTACTTGATTTTACAAAAAAAACAAAAAAAAACACTGGATATTACAAAACACCGTGTCTTTCTCTAACCTTCACCAGATGTTCTGCCTAAGCCTGACCCCAGCCACCCTTCTCTGCTGTTACGGCCTCATTTCTCACAAGACGTTGGCCATATACTAGACATTGCTGTATTACTGTGGAAATGAGGATGTCTTCAGGACTCTGTAGACCTCTTATTTAGCCAAGCATCAAAGTGAAGAGCAGGGGAGCACCACAGGGGGCCGTTTACGTGAATTTATGATTCTGATGCATTCTGTACAAGGCCAAGAGGTCAGTGTTACGGAGTGGTTATAATAACAGAGCATTCTTGCAAACATACCTTTTGTCAAATAATCTCTTTGGAAGAACGTCTTTTTGTATTTGAGTAAAATATGTCTTGCTTCAGCGCAGATATATTAAACAATAGAGCAGTACACTGTTACACTGTTTAAGACAGCGACATGGAGTCTAGTGTTACAGTGCTTTGTCGAATCTGCTTATACCAGAGGTGTCCAAACTATGGCCCCGGGGCGAAATACGGCCCTCAGACCAGTTTTTATTGGCCCTCAGATCATAAGCAGTAACAGCAAATTAAAGTATTTCTATCATCATAACCTCAAACATCACATTGCAGTGTGATACAGACCTAAAATAAATGTGTTTCAAGCCTTATGAATACACAGCGGCTCTGTCAAAGCTGTGTTTAAAGCACCGCACTGCATTGATCACCGCTCTGTGGCCCTCTGCTTTGAATATGTTGTGAGATGTGGCCCTGGATAAAAAATAGTTTGGGCACCTCTGGCTTATATCATGGTCTCACAAACTGAAAATAGTTCACTTTTAAATCTGACAACCTTTTGACTGTCCATGGATGTTCAAAGTTTTAGTTATTTCTGTTTTAGTTGAAGATAGTCCCTCCTTACAGTAGTTAATTTGTTTACCCGTTGCTATGGTGATGGTCACAGCGTAGTAGTAGTAGTAGTAGTAGTAGTAATAATAATAATAATACATTTAATTTATAATGCTCTCTTCATTCCATAGAATCTCAGAGTGCTGCAATAAGTTTTATTTTGAGCCACCTGAAGATCTGAGGGTGCAGTTTAAAGATTGAAAGTGATCAGGTCTTGCAGATACAGTGGTGCCTGAGCAGTGATGCATTTATGGGTCAGCAGAAGGATTTTGTATTCAATTTTGGATGAAACAGGGAGCCAATGCAGTGATTTGAGAATTTTGAGAAATTTGAGAACCAGTATTACCTCGAGTGGTTGTGAGAGCATTGGTTGAGCTCATTGGACTATAAGTGGCAGTTGCTTTGTGGCAGTGGTTTCAAAAAGTAATTTTTCCATTAAAAATTTCAATATTAAAAGGTTAAAAGCATTACACAATTTTTTTTCCAGTAAAATAAATGGTAATTCTGTACATTTTTGTATTTATTGCAGAACTATATTGTAAATTTTGTAAATGTAATCCCTCAATTATCTGGGAGCGGTCCATGGTACAAAAGGCTGATAATTTGGTTTGGACGGTGCCGGAGCCGAAATGTCTAGATTTCAAAACCACAGATGACTAATTTTGATACTTTTTCTTATATCATTGCAAAACTAACTGGTTAGCCTCTAATATTATTTTTCTTTCTATGGGGAAACTCCTGGGCGGGACCACACTGACAGGCGGATTTTAAAACAAAAAAGCACTTAAATGTTACTCAATGATTGTACCTTTTCATTTACCTCTATATGCCTTTTACCTTTTTTTCAGTTCTTTCCCCCATAATTATTGAAACCAAAGAAGTTTGCAGAAATGACAGCGATACTTTCTTTGCTCCTGTATCATTCTTGAGTTGTCAGCTCCTCACCTGAGGCTGAAAGAACATCTCGACATCGAAGGATTTTCTTAGAAAATCGACTTTTACTGGAAAAGTTCTCACAGCCTCGTCTTCCTGAACTGATAATATGTTTGTGGGAACACGGTGATACTGTGAGAAAGTCATTGTTCACAGCATGAATCTGTGAAAAACAAGAATGTTCTTCTTAGTCATTGACAAAATACTTTAACCTTTCACTTTCAATTTTCATTTTCACCTTGGTTCTCATTATAGTTTGATTTCTGAATGTTTAAATACACTCTGTAGCCTAAGAAATGCATAGACATGTTTTTAATATTAAAGGTCCACATCTTTAAACATATTGTACCTTATTTTTACTGTCTCATAAAACAATTTGCAGCCGTCCAATGTTATTTCCCACTTTCCTCACACATTCATAGTAGGTATGGCTCGTGGATGATAAAAATGCTTCATAATTAGACTCAGACAGTGCACAATGGTTTTATTTTCAGAGCTGCTTTTATAAAATATCACTATTGGAGCAAAACAGATTCGGTCACTTTAAATTAAAATTCACAAATTCGCATTATTATTCATTATAATGCAATTGTGCTCAGTTTTTTCATGTGAAAAGTAAAGTTTTACAAGCTCAAAAATGAACAACTTTATCAAATATTTAATTTTTATCCCCAAAACTTATGACTATTGCCAAAACTATCCTACATTTTATATTTGTTTTAACGGTTTTATTTTTTACACTTCACTCTGTGGTCGGTAGTGCGTCATAGTGGCTTTGCATGTCATCTAAAAAAATACAGTGAAATATCTGCCTTGGTGCTTGGTAAATGAGAGGTTATTTTTCAGGGAACCATCAAAGCGTATTTAAACCCATTATCTTAATAACATCACAGCTCTGTATTTTGAGGTACAAATTACGTAGCGTTGATTTAAGTACATTCATAAAGCAAATTGAAAATTAAAAGCTAGGATGGGGCTCAATTAGAAGTTTGCAGGGCTAAAAGCAGCTCTCCCAAAGTCACGCGCCTGTGAGAAAACCACATGTCCAACAGTGACTCTGACATTCAAGAATCACAGCCAATTCAAGACGCACTTACAAACTGACAGACGTGGGATGTACTCGGTTACTTTTATTCAGCTACACATACTTGAGTAACTTTTTAAAGAAATTTTACTTTTCTAGCAGGACACTTTTACTTCTGCTTGAGTAATATATATGGCAGTACTTGAGTGAAAGTCTACAAGTGACAAAAGCTTTATGTTGATAATAAGAAATGATTTGAACATTTGTGTAACTTGCACAGTTCAGTTTCTTCAAATTTGATTTTCTTTTTCTCATTTTTGTGTTTATCCTTTAAAAATACACCTACTCAAGTTACTCTTACTTGAACAGTACTTTTACTTGGGTAATTTCATGGACCACTGCTTTGTACTTTTACTTGAGTAATATTATTTTGAAGTAATGTTTCTCTTACTTGAGTAGTACTTTTACTGGACCACTGCTTTGTACTTCTACTTGAGTAATATTATTTTGAAGCAGTACTTTTACTCTTACTTGAGTAGTACTTTTACTGAGTAGTACTTTTACTGGACCACTACTTCTGTGACTTCTACTTGAGTAATGTTACTTTTTTGAAGTAATGACCTCACTGCTTTGTACTTCTACTTGAGTAATATTTTTTTGAAGCAGTGTTACTCTTACTTGAGTAGTACCTTTATTGGACCACTACTCTGTACTTCTACTTGAGTAATATTATTTTGAAGTAATGTTACTCTTACTTGAGTAGTACTTTTACAGGACTACTGCTTTGTACTTCTACTTGAGTAATACTATTTTGAAGTAATGTTCCTCTTACTTGAGTATAATTTTTAGCTACTCTACCACCTCTGCCGACTAATTACAGATGACCTGCTCCTGGGTTGTTTCTCCTCCTCCTCCCTACCAACCTTTTTCCGTAATCTCGCCCAATCCTCCCCTACAGCTACAGTAACTCCTTCAATTACATGCTCCTGTTCTTTTTTTTTTCTTGGATTTTTGTTTGACAAGAGTGGAGTGGGGACTAGACAGGAGGGCAGTTTTTTTAAGGGATTTCAAATTGTGTGCCTGTGTGTTGACGGAGATAATATAAGAGCCTAGTGGAGCGTGACCCTTCACAAAAGACCTATTGCTTACTCTGGGTAAATTATTGAGCATGTGCAAACGTCATTTAGGCCCGGGGAGGACGTAAACACTTTTATATCATGTCTTCAAAGGGGTTTATTGTGGAAAATCAAACTATTGATCTAGGCCAGTGTTTCTCAAACTCTGGGAGGGGTCTTACTTAGGGTCTTCTTCAGTCTTAGTATTTTACATACATTTACGCACTGCTTTAACACTGTATCGTTAAAAAGTAAAATAAAAATAGTGGTGTTTGCAATCTCACCAGACAGCAAGAAGAATACACGTTCCATGCCCAGGTCATAGTTTGCAAGTTTCTCCCTGTGTCTGGTTAGGTAGGTAGTCCTGACCAAGACTAGCTCAAGGTCTGGAGATGGCTCCCCGGACACTAACCTTCACAACTCACGAGAAACATCTTGACATATTCCACAGCTCTGAGATTTGTGCGGAAGTCAAAGGCGAATATTTTGTCAGTGAAAAATGTGCTGCTATGTGCTTTGCGTATTTGTGGACAGGGAAGGTGCCTGTGCTTCTCACTCAACTGGATGTGACAATAGTTTGTTTTTTTTCGGGTTGTTTTCCTGTTGTGTTGCTTTGACCAATCACATTAAAATATTAATCATGACATTCCGCGTTTTTCCCATTCGATTTTCAGCAAGAGCCATCCCAGACTGATAATGTGCATGATCAGGTTACCCAGACACTGCACTGTGGAGCCCACTGCTCCTGACAGGTTGCCCCAGCTACATGGAAGGATGAGTCAAATGTAGATTACACATCTCCAGGACAATAAAGTCTATATTACCAATTTTGAACCATGAGTGAATAACATGTTTCAATTAATTGTTAGTTCCTCTCACTTAGACCACATGTGTCAAACTCAAGGCCCGCGGGCCAAATGTGGCCCTCCACATCATTTTATGTGGCCCTCGATAGGTAAATTAAAAGTTATGATGGTCTTAAAATGTCATTTTATCAGTAGATATGCAGGTACACAGCCATATTTAGACATCTAGGCAAATGCATATGCAATATTGTAACTTGAATAAGTAATAGATACAGAAACAGTTAATTAACAAGTTTAAAATGTAGTTAGATTTATTTTTACATCTGGCCCTTTGACGGCAGCCATTTTGCCGATGTGGCCCTTGGTGAAATGTGTTTTGACACCTCTGACTTAGACTCACTCTAATATTGAACCATGTAAGAGGAGCAATTGTTTCCATCTGGCTCTCATCCAACAAGGGGTTTGACTGAATAAAATTATCAGACTGTAGCACTTGTTTTCTTTGATTCTCATTAACAAAATGCTTTTTAAAGTGAAAAGGCAATATCGTTCAGTTTTATTGTTTTTGACAAATGGCATTTCTCAACATACATATGGAGTAAAAGGAGGAACTTAAATGCAAGTGATTTAATTTTCCAGTAAAATGCTTGTTTCATTATACAATTTAAATTATTTACAGTGAAAGGACAATACTTGAGCCAGTTTAATTCCCATGGGTCTTCTCTTGTAAACCAAAGCCACTCCTAACTTTTTCCCATGGGACAGTGAGGAGCATTGTTGACATGGAGGGCTGCTGTAGACGTCCTTGGCACAGTGTATACAGTTAGTAGCCACCTGCTCCATATCTACTTATACATAAACGACATATTCTCATGTTAATAGCTCTTATGGAGATACAAGTTTGAAAATATATGACTGGGGGATGCAGAGGTTGCCGAGTGGGAGCAGACACTTTTCCACAGCCTTGTGCGTCACTGCGGCAGATTAGAGCGAGGCGGAGGGAAATATTAGAACTCCAACTGCAAATGGAGCAGAAAGGAAACATTCACATGGGTAGGGGAACTGCAACTAGATTTATAATGATCGCATGCATTTAGACATATCATGGGGAGGAATTAACTGCACGGCTAGTATGCTTAATATATAAACCATATAAAACATTGGAGAGGATATTTTTGTTCATGGCAAAAATACATTTTTCAGCCTTAAAGGAGCATTATGTGACTTTTCTAATGGAGGGTCCATGCTTGTCTCAATGGAGATCTTTGCCAAGGTTTGCCAAGAATGTTGCACAGTATGACACTAAACTCATCTATTTCCATAGAGTCAAGTAGATGATGCCAGCAGGTGACGCCACCTGGCCAAGTTGTAGGTCAGTTCGGTGGAGAGGCAGCCCCATAGTAAGAATGCATGTTGTATATTTAAGCAAGAATTAAATAATTCCTTGATACATACATCAATCCATTTGAATACTGCGCAACATGGTATAACAATAACATTTCCATGTAGGCAGGTGACAGACGCCCCACCAGGGAGGTTACATAGTCCACCTATCAATAAAAACCTTTGTCTCTGTTTCCCAAGCTAAGCTCCTGAGTCTAAAATGCATTGCTGCAGAGATAAGAACTAAATAAATCCAATCTAACATTGATCATATAAGGAGTTTTAGATGGTAGTGCTTTAATAAACATGCCTTGAAAAGTGGACAACCAGGACAGCCACCAATTTCAACCAGCAACAACAACATTCCAGATTGGAAGCAGTGTTGTCATGTACAGATGTATCCCTCTATCGACCTCTGATTAGTGCCGTTGACCTTTGACCCTTTGGCTGCAGTTGCCCCTAAACCATACATGTCTGCATGTCCTCACTGGGCCCTGCTGTTGCTCAAGTCCAAAACAGCTAGCGCAAAGAAGACCTTTGCACAGGGAAGTCAGATGTCCAACCTGCTCAATAAATTTCCGTGGGATGGTGGTTTGGGGAAGGGGTGAGGAGGGGGGGGTCCTTGCTGAGGTGACCTAAGTGACCCCACTGACCCTTAGGCCTATTTCTCCTTAATAAGTGCAACCCTCCCCAGTGGTAACAGAATGGTCAAACATTATGTCAAGGGTAATTAAAGTCCAAGTGCCCCTGACCCTGATATAATCCCCTTTTGAAAGGATCTCCAACTGTTTGCTGTGATTAAGCTCTTGGGGAGGATCGGTGGTCGCTCCAAAAAACGGCTTTTTATTGCAGCTTTTTATCACCGTATTAAGTGTCCCTGTAGCTTCAGAAGATGTCCCCAGATCCCAAAGACAACACGTCGGCGCGTTTGAGATGTCATTGAACATTAAAAGAGCAAATGGCCGCCTGCTTACAGACTTCGGAAGCCATAAAGGAGTCCCCAGGGTCAAGAAGTTCCTTTAAAGGAGGCTATAAGCTAACAACTGGGAATAACAGGGAACATAGTAAACACAGAATGGAAGTGTGTTTATGAGTAACCCATCACTCAAGCATTGTTGTGTTCAGTTGGTTGGCGGTAGTGCTTAAGGTAATGCTAGTAATGCTAATCGGAAAGGTCTATAGGTCAGAGTCGTCTTTAAACGTGACCCCCTTTGAGTTCATTCACATTTAGATTTATGCTTTGGATTGGTAAATTACTGGACATAGGCGATACTTTTCAGAACCAAAAGTGGGAATCTACCCAAATATAAAATGAAAAAAGAGGAAATAAAAGGATTTAATACAGTTATGTTTTCAAACTGACAAAATGTTCAAAATAAAACTAAATGTTCCTTTGGATATGAGCTTCAACATTTCCATGGAGAATGTCCCAACGTATGGTTTTAACTTTGTATTTCCATGGAAACATGCAGATGCCACCTCCAAAAAGTTACAAAGTGCTGCTTGAGACCGTACTGTCAGTCAGCGCAGTCGTATATGGCTACCACATGTACATCAATTATTTAAACTAATGCATATAGCCCACAGACAATTTTACGCAACCATACTACCCCAAACTTCAATGCACGCTAAAACTTCTCACCCTATAAAACTACGTAAAAAAAAAAAATCAACCAAAAAACATGGGAAGACACGAAGCGCTCTCTGCCAAAGTCAAGGCTGAGTCGGGCATCATCCATCAACACGGCTCAAACTCTTAACACTGACCACATTTAAGCTTCTGTAGACCTCCGTACTGCACGCAATACCCCACTTCCACCGCAAACACCCCCCCCTCTCCCTTCAGTCTCCGGTCACACAAACACTGACCACACGCACACCCCGCCAACCCCCCCCCCCCCGAAATGACAGACTGCCCTTGCCGTGTCCGCTAACGGTCAGTCTAATGCACTGGAGGTCATCGGGATTAGCGGGGTGGGGGTATGGGGGAGTCATCTTCACAAGAGCGGAGCAGTTTTAATATGGGAGCCTACAAAGAGGTCAGTGTCCGAAGGCGGTATGTGATGACGGGGCCTTAGTTGCCAAGTTGGCTTCTTTATAAGGAATTTAGGGTTATTTTTATTGGAAAGTTGTTTGTGTTTTTTGATGGGTTTGACACTTTCACGTCATAAAATAGCATTTTTTCAGGTCTGTTTCACATTAATACTCAGTAAAGATCATATATAGTGTAAAGTAATGACTGATTTACAAGATGTTAATGGTTTAAAGCCATTATTGATATGCTAACATGTAGATATAAAATACAAGCATTACCACTCACACGGTCACACAAAACGCTTAACTCGGGGGCTCGGGTCGCTTTTTTTCTCTCTGAATATCTGGCAAATCTGACTGGGACACCCTCACCACCCCACCCCCCACCCATCCTATCCCATCTTGAACCCCCCCTCCCGATGGCCGAGACCCCATTTCCCACTGCGCCCATACCCCCCGGGCTTTGGATTGGGAGAACAGCGCAAGTCATGCAGAACTCACGAGAAGTACATGCTGAGGGTGAGCTCATCGGATTAGGGCTCGATGCAGAGACTCATGTGCCTCCACTCGACACATTCAGAAATAACAGAAGGAGAGGAGAGGTCAAGCAGACACGGAGGGCTGAAATGCTCTGCGCAGCGTGGTAGAGATACAATAGACTCTGCGGTTTAAAAGAGACGTACAATGCAACATAAAACTTTTACGAGCTTTTAAGCATACCCAAAGTTGTGTTTTGATTGATTCATGCATGTTTGAGTAATCCTGTATTGTCCTGCATTTGACGCTATTCGTGCTCAGACAATATCGAGTATTTTCACCTGTGTGATTATTTGGAAATTAACACTAACTGCGATTTGGGACTCAAAGATTTACAAGGGGATTAAAACCAATGTGTTCATCATGAGTAGTCTAATACGCCAAAGTACACTGGAGTTTACAAGTAACACGCTCAAAATTTTGAACCTGCCCTGCATTAAGTGGAAATCCGACATAAGACTCCGAGTTATACATGATGATAGGGTTTCAAAATGTCATGCAGCCACTTTTCAGAAAAAAAAAAAACGTTAAATGACAGTCCACCGGTTGCTAGAGCAAAATGCCAGTATGAAGTGCAGGGCTTCTCAGTTTTGTAGTTTGTCACGTTTCTATAACATTGAGGTTTACAATGAACAAACTGTAAAATGATTATCTACATGTTATAGTATGTTCAATAATCTGAAAAGAGCATAAATATGTCTTTATGTCATATATGTACAAGAAGATTTGGTAAATGTTTAATTTTTTTTTGCAGCTTGCCAGGACTCCTGAAGAAACGACACCAGAACATCTGAGGTAAAATAATGGTGTATGGCAGGGACGTCAAACGCATTTTCACCAAGGGCCACATCGGCAAAATTCCTGCTCTCAAAGGGCCATATGTAAATAATCCAAAAATCTGTATTTATTACTTATTCAAATTACAAAAATTGCATATGCATTTGCCTAGATGTCAAAATATGGATGTATTACTGCGTATCTCCTGATAAATTGAGATTTTAAGGCCATCATACCTTTTAATTTACCCTGTTGAGGGCCACATAAAATTATGTGGAGAGCCACATTTGGCCCACAGGCCTTGAGTTTGACACATGTGGTGTATTGGGTATGGGGAGTATTATCTTCTTATCTGAGTACTTCCTCTTCTGTCTTTCCTTCTTAGCGCTAGACACAGAGGCAATACTTGAAAGTAAATACTTAATAATATGTTCTTATCAGCACAGTTTAACAAAAGAATAGTCAAAGAAAGGTTTTTAATCCCAAAAACGTCAACCATGAACCCATATCAAATGTGCTTTTATTTAAAAATGAACCAACAACAAAGGCGCAACGTAGGGCTATTCCAGGTAACAATCCTCATTTGTGGAGCGTAAATAGCCCTGTGCGCTGAAATATCAAAAAGTATATAACCCATAATCACAAGACTCGATATGGCACAGATGACAGATCAAAGATTTCACCCGGTGCATTGAATTATCCTTACTTGAATTACAGCAGATCGGGAGGTGCTCCCGGTTGCTTTGTGCGATGCCCGAATGCCCCAACAATTTGACTCTTTGACAGGAGCACATTGCGGTGATGAATGGGGGGAGGCGCGAAGCTTTTGAAGTGATAAAACAAAGAAAAGTAGGCGATATGGGCTGGGTGCCAAGGTTTGTGGAACAGGGGGTGAAAGGGGGAGACGGGAGAGCACATGATCGCTAACGGGTGCATGCTTTGATCTGACGCCCAAACAAACGGACAGATACAAAGGCTAATCAACACCTCAGGCTACCAACCCAAATTTGCTCCTGTCAGTGTCTATAAATTACCTGCCATCACAGAGGAAAGACTTTTGTTTAGGGCTGGGAGTGCTACTTGGACTATTTTGAAATGTATTCAATTGCAGTTACAATATGGTACTAAGAAAAGAGTATCTAAAGCAGAGAAATGTGAATCACTTTGCTTGAGGATATACAGAGTGATATCAGTCAGGTCTCCACTCCCTCTGTTGCGTCTCGAGCCAGAACCAAACACACTTGTGCAGATTTGTTTTTTCAGTGGTGCATGTGAAACAAAGAAGCTCATTGATCACCCTCATTTTGAACAAAAAGACATTTCTCTCATGTTAGTTTATGCTTCGCTCATTGATTTTGCAGAAATGTGCTATGTTTTTCTGTACCCCGTGATATTTTTTTCCTTTATTTTTTCCTCATAATCAGCTTTACTGTATTGTTTTGACATGGATGGATCACGTGTGTCGCTGATTGGCTTATCCACCTGTCAATCACACCCATCTGAACTCAGGGACGTTCACGGGGGATCAGACTCACATATTTGTAAAGTATTGGAGAAGTGTGTATTCTGGATCCAGGGCAAGTTGTTTCACTATTATTTTCCACTATTTTTTCAGTCTTAAAATGAAAAGCTACAAAGGGTCTTTGACATTATACAGCACATAGCAATTTTACATCCATTGTACTAGTGGCAGTGCTTCAATTATAGAATAACAGATGCAATATGTGGCCAAATCAAAAACATATGCTCACTTTTCATATTACTACAGTGTCTTAATAGCCAATTTTACACATGTATCGGCCTCTTTATAGTAGCCAGTTTAACTTTTATCTTAAAGGTGCACAATGTAACTTTTGGGGTGTAGGGTCCACCGGGTGCTTGTCTCTATGGAGATGCCATTGCTTTCTCTGCAATGTTCCACAGTATGGCATTAAACTTGATTGAGGCAAGCAGGTAATGCTACTTGGCCAAGTTAAATCTGTGCAGAGGCAAGTCCACTGATAGTAAGAATGCATGTTTTTCAAGGTACTGTGTTTTTTTTTACTCTCTATAAGATTTAACATTTTCAATGATGGGCATATTTAACACGTACAAATATATGTACACTCTTCTCAGTAATGTTTCCTCTACTTAATACATATTCCCATCATGTCAACATAGAATACAGAACACAGGTGGAACAAAAGCGAGTGACCACAAATTGTACATTATTTATCTATTTACTTACATTCATCAAATTTAATTGGGGAATTTTTAGATTTGGTTTTAGACACAAACCAACCTTGTTTGTTATTTACAAATGTTGTTATCTCTTCCATTTTATGAATATCTAATATTCCCACCTTGTTGTCAAATTTGGCCTTTGATAACCATTTCTTTGTTATTCTGTACATTTCTTGCCAGCAGCCAACAAGGCACTAAAAAAGGCATTCATCCAATCCCATGGTACTCATCCAAAGAAGACAATTATTATTCCAAAGGGAAATTCACATTTGAATACGCCCTGCAATGTTCTATGAACCTGTATGTGTTGTTTAATCAGGAAGTGGAAGTGATCCGCTCGTTGATTTCCGCTTTTTCTTCAGCAGTCAGCTGGTTTCAAGGTACTTTTTTATAATAAAAACAGTAACTGAATGAATCTATTATTAAAAAGTGTAATATGATACCGTGGATCCCCTAACATAAAAATTATAGCACAGTTTTTATATGACAGTAGAACAGTGTGTTGTATTACTGCAACTAGGACAACTGCCATTTCTGTTCCCCATCACGTTAGCCAATTTCAACCTGATCCACTTACATTTCCTGTATTAGTTTTTTGCTACAACCCTCCTCCAGTGCACTTTTAACAACTTGTACTGGGCAGAAACAACACCATTCTTTATCCAACCTGCTTCAGTCATGGTGCCAAAGACGGAACCACAGCCATTGTTACCAGTGAACGCGGTGTTTGGGCCCTGGTCTATGGGTTTTGACCTTTGTTCTGCCCAGTGCTGGTTTTACATGTGGATAGTCTCCCAGGCAGCGCGGCTCCTGCCAAACCAGCGAATCCTTCAGGCTCAATGTCGGAACAAAGAAAAACCACCCCACTGAGCTGCCACCTCACATTAGCGGCACCCTTTCACTCACGTCAAATTTGGGGTGACGCAAGGCTCGGCACTCGGCCCTCCTGGCTTTCTCAGAATCTTGGGTGTGAGCATGAAAACTCTCTTTAAAATTGTATATATAATTTGAACTAAGAGTGGCACTAGTTTTTAAAAGCGATGTACCGAGCGCTGTTTTACTGAACTTGAAAAACAGAACTAGTTAATTTTGAAAGTGTTTGCAGTGGTTCAAGTTATTCCTGACTTACCTTGTGCATTCTGAGTATTCAAATTATTCACCACGAGTTTTATCATTGCTTTTCATAACTCTCAAAAGACCAGAGGGTTGTTTTGCTGTGATGTTCAAGCTAACATCAACTAGCTAAAACACCATGCTAACAGCAGATGCAGACAACACGCAGCTGACATATTTTGACCTCAGGAGCTGCTTATACACTGTAGCTGTACTCGGGCAAGACTGGTACAGGACCTTTAAATAAATGTATGTTTATGTATAAAACTAAAGTAACTCTTACTATATATGAGAAATTGAAAATGAAATGAAAAGGAATAATTTTAGAATGATTCAATAAATCAGTTCATAACATTGTCATTTTAAGATTGAGTTAAACTTTATTCATCAGTCTTAGAACCTCAAACTTAAAGCCCACAACTTCGAAAGAGTCTAAATCAAAGCTTGTGAGCTTTTTTATCTGCAGATGGGTCATGTTACCAAACGTCACAGGGGGCCTATGGGAAAACATAACTTTTTTCAAGTCTAATCTTTTATATTTTTTGCAAATGCTTTTAAAATTATAACTTTAAACACTCAAAAAATTTACAGAAAAGTAAAATGAAGTGAGATTTTCACTCACGACAAATTAGGTACAACACAAGGCTCAGCACTTGGCCGCTCGCTCGACTTTTCTCAAAGTATTGGGTAAAATGGTGTAAATTTAAGAACCTAAAAATTTAAGTGAATTAAAATTCCATAAAAAGATGATGAATAATTAATTAAAGAAAGAATTGTATATAGAAAATTAAAAAAATAATAAATAAAGATTTGTACTACTTATACACTTAATAAATGGATGTTGTGTATAAAACATTATAGTGCAAATTCTGTGAAAAAAATATGATAAAATGAAATCATGAAATCAGTTTAAAACTGTTATTTTAAGATTAGTATTAGTATTACTACCATTAGTATTAATGTAAGTTATTACTGTAAGTTAATCTTTTTTTCCACACTTCTTTGAATTCCTAACATTAGGCAGACAACTTGGAGTGAGCCTTAGTCAAGCCTTGTGTTTTTTACTATTAGTCACAGGGAGCCTGGGGGAAAATGCTACTTTTTTTCAAGTTTAGTCTTTTTTATTTTTTGCAAGAGGATTTTCATTTCAAATTGAACCTTGAACACTCAATGTGCGGACAAGTGAAGTCCAGTTATGGTTTCCCCATAACTGGAAACAATTCTGGACCTTCACATGTTTCCACCTGCAATAATATAAGTTCTTCACTAAGTTTGGGATGAAGAAGAAATGAAGGGAACACTTCCTTTCATTTCTGCAAGTGTGATGCATTCTTATGTGACACAATAATTTGTAAAAGTCACCATTGCAATGGCTACCATTAGCTTGCATGAGCACACTTAAATATCAGCTAACATTCAAAACTTTAGGAAATGGCAGATAAAGTCCATCTTTGTAATATTTTTCATCTTTTCAAAAGCATTTGAAGCTCATACTGCTTTTCCACTGAACTGGTTTCACCTTTTTCCTCTAATAAGATTCCTGACAAGTCAACCAGACTATATATATGTAAAAATAAAAATGTAACCTTCATTACAGTGGATGTTTTAGTGCACGTCTTTGTAATATTCTCTGCTGACTTAACTAACAAAGTAGGAATTTATAGTTTAAGGATTTTGGTAGGTTTGAGAATAGGCATTTACTTTGAACAAAAGAATTGTGCAACCGTCCATAATCTCAAGTCTGGATGGAGTTAATCTGCATGGCATATTTGTGGGAAACTGTTTTCTTTGCCCCACGTACTATAACGCTAAGATGAATGCACTATAGGATTTTTGTGTATAAAAGTAAAATCAGATCTGTTTTATAGGTGTCTGTGTAATCCCTCAGTTGTCCAGATATGATCCATAGGTCGAGGTTTAGGAGTCAATGTTGAATAATGACACATTCTTCTAAATCTAAAATGTGAAAGTGCTGCAAAATATGAAGAAAATCAAGTAAACAATTGTAGAAAAAGTTAAAGTTAAGGTAACAGTTAGCTAAACAACAGGGATACTGCAGGCTACGCTCACAATCATCGATACATAATTTGGGATCAGACACAGTTGAGGAAATAATTATTCTGGGGTGAAAACAACAGCCCAACGGCAAAAACTTAGGCCAGAAAAAGCAGAGAAAACACATTTTTGTCTGTTAAGCTGCCCGTACTTCTGCCTCAGTGCCACTCAGTCGGAATATTGGGGGAATTTTTCAAATAAAATGATGTCAGAGCATAACCTCTATTGTCATCTATGCATGTTTGGATAATCTAGTTAGCCATCTCTTTCGGGCACTATCTGAGCCCCCCTTGTGGTTAGCGGTCCGATCCTATCCAAGACTCAGCCCGCAATCCTATGCCACCCATGCTCCAGCTCAGCAATTTTCCATAAAAGTACAAAAGCAGGATATAAAACAATATTTAACGAGACAAAGCTGACGCGATCTGCAGTAGTTTCATTACTGATTGTGTTGTAATAGCACTCTGAAGGGGGAGCGACTTAGCGCGGAGAGCAAGAGGAGCTAATCAGCGTTTTAATATATTGTTTTCCGCAAATATAGCATTTTCAAAACAATACAATCTCAATAATGATTATTTTAAATGTGTTATGTGTTAGAAAAATTTACCCCATAGAAGTGTAATTTTGCCTCTTGAAATCCAGCTGAGAATATCTTTGTCAATTGTCTTTTACAAACACCAGCGTAATAAAACCTCTTTTTTTTACGTCTGGAACTCCCTGAATCATTTTCAAGCATTGTAAATAGGTTTATGATCATTCCCCCTTCTCCCTGAGCAGGAAACCTTAGACACAATCATCTCTGTTCTCAATACAGCGGCCAGCCTCCTGTGCCACAAAACAGCCATTGTGCCCTACCTGCGCGCCTTAACATAAACAAGCAGCGCGATAAAGAATAGATTGTGTATTCATCACCGCGGGCATGACGTAGCACTGTGAACTCTCTTGGCAGCTCTGCTCAATGGGTAATCTGGTAAAATAACATTGAGAGATTAGCGCTAATGTGAGGTTATGGTTAGCACAGTGCTGCGTCTGTCATCGCCAGTGCCGCAAGATGCACACTGTTATTATGAGAATGATAGAGATCTTAGTTTGGATGCTGCAGAAAGGGAGTGTTTAATATAAGGGACGGTAAACTGATCTCCAGGGCCGTGATATAAAAGAGTTACAGTGACTTCATATGACTTTGTGGTAACGTGTTCATACTGGAGATAAGTGTTAAAATGGAAGGGGTAGCGTGCTTGGAATGTACTTCTGATTTCATAGCAAGGAAGTCCTGGATTTAATTACCAGACTAAGACGTCTGTGTAATCCCTCAGTAGTCCAGGTCTGATCCATGGCAAAAGACGAAGTTTAAATCTGTCAACTGCACAAATCGTTGTGAGAGTGAAGACGTTTCGCTGCTCATCCAAGCCGCTTCTTCAGTTCTGGTCACTCTTACAATGATTTGTCCAGCTGGCAGATTTAAACTTTGTCTTTTGCTATTGCCAGACTATATTTCAGGATTTTGTATAGAATGTGTTGGGGTTATGTAGCAGCATAGCGTTTTGAATGGGCCATAAGTTAAAACTGAGGTGGAGATTCTGGAGATCAGAATCCTGTGATATAATTTGGTATTGAATTGTTAAAAAGTACACGATGACCCGATATTTCCCCCATGTATTGCATAAGCATCTCTTGAGGTCAAAATATGTCCGCTACGTGCTGTTTGATTCTAATTAGAAAGCATTTTATTGTCCGATAATCTGTGAGTTTGCATTAACATATCTTGCTACTTTGTGTTTTATGGTCTTTATGATCATGGCAAAACTCTGCTCTGGTTTTTGAGAGTAAAATATGCTTATAAACTCATTGGAGTTGATAATTAGGATGTTCGGAATACGTACGTTCAAGTAAGTGAGCAATAACATTGGACCACTGTAAACCAGTTTAACCCTGGAAAACCCAAGAACCTTTTTCTTCTTTGGAAAATTATGAACATTGCATTAAATTACTGCTATAAAGTCATTGAAATCTGAAATAACCACTTTTTCAATTTTAACCCTTTATTCCCTCATTTGGGATCAGGGCCAAATTTGACCCATTGGGCTCGCTAATTTATCCAAAAACAATATAACTTCTAGACATTCTGCAACATATTACTAAAAAGATTAACCAAAAAAAAAAACAACTAAATTTTACCAACCGCTGGTTTGCTGAGAAGACAATTTTGTTTGGGTAGTTTTCCAGCTCAACAAAACAGAATGTGGTCAGCCATCTTGTCAGTACCAATCTGGCTCATTTTAGTTCAATATTCATCCACTAAGTATCTCTATGCAGGGGCCAGAAGTAGCACTCTGGGCTTTTTGAATTTTTTTAATTGAAATTTGACTCTTTTTTTTTTTGTTTGTTTTGTTTGTTTGTTCATTTTGGGTAGCAGCAATTAATTGCGGCCATATTTGACCCCATGTGTTCTCCAGGGTTAAAATGAGCTAGTTTTGTTTTTCAAATTTTTAAGATTTTAATAAGTGAAAAAAAATCCGATACACCACTTTCAATATGTTCTACCACATTAAAAGGTAGATATTTTGTCTTGATCTAATGGTTAATATATGGTTAAAAGGACTTAAAGCCATAAGATTAATATGGCTAGTTTGGCGACCCAAATAAATAATGAGAAGGTTCCACATTTGAGCATTTTGTCAAACCGCAGAATGTTCCATAATTACCACTGCCTCCATCTGAAATTATGATATCAAATTATAGAAAGTTATGGAGAAACCTTAAAGAGTGGTATTATGCTTTCCACCATGTTATGAAATTGTTCCTCATCAAAAACATGCCTGCAGAGGTTTGTTTGAGTGTTTCAGCGATCTCTCCCGTTCCCTGTTCAAACCCTCCTTACGGTTATGCTCTCCATAAATATACAAAAACTTGATACAAAACTATACACAGCAGCTTGGCAAACCAGAAGCTTTGTGCCGTAGTCTCATTAGCGGGATGCGTGCTGATTGTGTTTTGATAGTGCTCTGAAGGGGGAGTGACTTAACACAGAGAGCAAAAGGAGGGGGGACTCATTGAATGTTATAGCATTTTCAAAGCAATAAAAGGTACCATGGTGATCTAAATATGTTATGTGTTAGCAGTTAATACCCAAAAGCAGTGGTTCTGAAACTTTTTTTGTCTTTAGTAGCCCCTGTGTGATGTACCGGTGTTTCTTTAATCAGTATAAATCTGCTTACTTTTTTCTGCTTACTTATTTTGCCAATGATAATGACTTCTTGTTTTACTGACATTCTAGTACACATATGTCAAACTCAGGCCCAGGGGCCAAAACTGGCCCACGGTGTAATTATATTTGGCCCATAAGATCATAACAAACGTGCATTAGAGCTGGCCCACCGGTGTATAGCACATGCACCACTAATACTACAAATCCCAGAATGCTTTGCTAGTACACTGGTGTGTAGTCGAGACCGGCAAGTGCCCCTCCTTTTCTCTTGACACTCATTTGCAAACAAGCTACTGGTCACCTCAGCCAAATTAATTACTACAGAGAGACATAATTTACTTTATTTATTTAAATAAGAGATGAATACTACAGATGTACTTTTTATTCCAAATTTAATTTACCTCTGTTTGTAATATCAAACCTGAGTTGTTCCAGATTTTGTGTTTAAGCCAAACTAAAGTTTGTTTCCATATGAAAAGATTAAAGATTACATATCAGTCGCAGTCCATTTTTCAATAAATACTGAGTTTGGCCCATGAATTTGTCTCAGTTTTTAATTTTGGCCCAGTGTGAATTTGAGTTTGACATTCCTGTTCTAGTATAAAGAAAATTTTATATTAAAATATCTAATTCAACCTTTGTTTTAAATCTGAACTCATCATAAATAAGAGGTACTTTTTGCATGAGTACCTGTACCTCTGGTTGGGAAACACAAATAACTATTTCACATCTTTTTGTGTGGTATTTTATTTTAAACTTCCCTATTCATAACAGTTACAGGGTTCAGTTATTCAGAAGTTTAACTGTCTTTTCAATGAAGAAACTCGCTTCAAAGTATTCAGCCCTAGTATCATGTGAAACATCCGGAGAGTGATTTAACAACTGTTTACATTTTATGCTTTTAACCAACATTTGCTAATAGTTTCATTACTTCATCTTGCGCAGCACTCAGAGGGCGGTGATGGCTGTTTGTAAAGTGCTTTATAAATAAACTTGACCTTGACCTTGACCAACATCACTATATCTAAAAAACCTTTACCCCCTTTTTTACGTCTCTCATCGCTAACAAACTAAAACTAAGCACCACACAAAAAATTGCAAGGTGGAAGTTGACGGAGCGTTCGTTTCTGTACCACACACGTATTTTTACTGCGCTGTCAGAGTAAATCCAATAAATAACACAACACTTGAGTTTGAACACATTGTTTACCCATTGATCACTGCATTTCACAACACACATTTCTCCATTTGAAATATGAGTCCAACAGCGACACTTTGTATAAGACAGAAGAAAAATCCCAAGTGGAAAAACAAATCTGCCCAAAGACGTCAAACCTAATAATGCGTTGGGAGATTAAACGAAAACTTTAAAGGGCCCGTATTACTGTTCCTCATCAAAAAACATACCTGAAGTTGTGCTTTGTTTCATTCACACATGTTTAACGCACAAATCCTGCATATCTGGCTTCTTCTCTCAAGCAGAAAACACTCTGTTCCACCTTGTGATGTCATGGGGTAATACAGAAAGTGTTTTTTAAACTCCACACACCTTCACCAGAATCATTTGGATGATTTCAGCCTTGGAATTGCCGATCTCTAGTGAACTAAAGGTAAAACGTAGATGTTAATTTGAAAATTACAGCTTCATGACATCACAAGGTGGAACAGAACATTTGGATGTTTTGGACAGACATCTTATTAAAGGCTTATTTAAACGTGTGTGAATGAAAACAAAAACACAACTCCAGGGGCGTTTTTGAGGCTAGGGGTAACATTCTGACATGGCTTAAAGTTCAAAAGAGTCAATTTTGTGTAATATAGGACCCTTAGCTGTCCTCGAGGAGCACTTTACTGCAAAATATATGGCCTCCTCCGCCTAAGTGACACTGCCAGTTCCCATTGTCCTGGTGCCAATGCCAAAGCTATGTAAACAGCTATTACAAAATTACAATCTGTAACCCAAACATTACGGCCTGGGATTTAAACAGAGAAACCCCGAGAAACCTCTAGAGTAAATGTACAGAATGGTGCAATGACGTGATGTGGCTGCGAAAAGAGCTTACTGCGGGATTCTCTCTCTGCTACTGTAAACACTCTCCAGAAAAGATGAACATTTTAGCATAGACGCTAGATTTGCTAATATGATGAGGTCAGCCATATTAGCACGGAAAAGCGTTCTGGGTGGTTCAAACTTTGGTAAATAGTGTGTTTTGGAGCAAAAAGATCTTTCCATCTTTGAAACCTTCTAAAGCTAACTGTGTTGTTGAATGTTTTTTACTGTATCCTCCTCCTGAACCCGAGCTCTCGCATGTCAGGCTCTATCATTTATCTTTGTTATTGGGATCTGATTGGGACTCGATGAGTGTAAAAAACTAAGAATTAGTGTTTTTATTATGTAGTTTCTGACAAAAGTGATGTCCGTTGTGATGACCATTTGAATAATGATTTGTAAAAAGTGCCTAAACACAGCAATATTTGAATTATAAAAACAATTTCAGTCACATGGGAGGAGCTCGGAGTAGAGCCGCTGCTTCTCCACGTCAAGAGGAGTCAGCTGAAGTGGCTCGGGCATCTAATTCGGATGCCTCCTGGACGGCTCCCTAGGGAGGTGTTCTGGGCATGTCCCACCTGGAGGAGGCCCCGAGGAAGACGCAGGACACTCTGGACTATGTCTCTCGGCTGCCTGGGAACACCACGGGATTCTTCCGGAAGAGCTGGATGAGGATGTGTGGAGAGGGAAGTCTGGCCTCCCTGCTGAAACTGCACTGCGCCTCCGTGGACCCCCCGGCCCCGGATAAAGCGGAAGAACATGGATGAATGGATGGATGGGTAAAAACAATTGTGCCTCTTGGAACAATGTGGCTCATTTGAAGTGCTGCTAAGAGGTGCAGGAAGACATGAGCCTTTAAAAATAAATACATTAAATATTCTGAACCTTCTAAACTCTTCAAAATACTCTAAATTGAACATTTTTGCATTGTTGCTGTTCTTTTTCTAAAAATTTACATTGTGGACTAGACAACCAAAATGGGTTCTCCAGGTCTCATGAGGTTTTAAACCTTTTTTTTTTTTTTTTTTTTTTTTTTTTTTTTTTAAACCTTTATCTTACCAGGTAAAATGTTTGAGCACTAATTCTCATTAACAAATATGATCTGGCCTGACCTGTACATGACCAGAGTATAATCCATACTCTTGACCGACACATTGGCAAACACGATAAGCACGATCTGTTAGTAGCAACATCTTTAACTCTTTCCCCAAGAAATACAAAATAGATTTATCTCGTAGCCAGGTGGTTCCCGGACACATGTGGTTACATGCCCACACTCAAAATCCAGATTTCTGGAGTTATTGTAAGAGTATTAAAATGACAAGTAAACAACAAAACCATCAGATTATTCTTACATCATGGTCCCTCTGATCACTCACATCAGTTTTGTGGTTGGCGTGTCATTTAAAACATTTTAAGGTCCAAGAATCAATAATAATCAGATATTGTACGTGTGTTAACAAAAGCCAATGAAAATCTCTATCTTTCGCTAGGTTTTCCCAGGCAAAATGTAGAGGATATAGATTTGTGCTCAAGGACAAAAAAAGTATTGTATCTTTACAAATAGTACGCACAATTTAATTTCCAGGGTTTCAATTTTCTTCTGCGCAGATGTGATGGAAGATTGTGTCTCTGTTTTGAGACAAACACTCAATTGTTTGGAACTGGCTTCAGTCTTTCCACTTCCATTAAAACCTAAGAGGATAAAATTTCGACTTTGACGTTTTTTTTTTATCTATCATCTTTCTTTTATCTTAATCCTGCGAGTCCTACCAGGTTACACTCAAAAGATAGTTTGTCTCCACTTGTGTGACTTTTTTAAAAATGTCAAGCACCATCTGACACTCCAAGAAACCTTTCACAATAGACTTTGAGCGTCATCATTGGACCCAGGCCGGAAAGCACCTACGCTCTTCCAAGACAGACTTACACTTTTATTTATCGCACACTGGAAGGGCTGTGGCAATCATGACCTCAACGCGGAAAAAATTATGGTTAACCAGCTGGGATACTGGATCTATTTGAGGAGTGAAAGCCTTGGGATGTAGTCTAAATAATATGATTCCAAATGAGCAAGACATCAAAACAATCCACCCACTGTTAGTTTTGAAGAAATTGTCAAGTGGGGGGAAAAATGAAAATAATGTGATTCAGGGACAATAAGCAGAGCTGGAGACATTTCTGGCCACATAAATAGCAAACAGTAATGGGTCAGTCGGTTGAGTGTGAAACTTGTCATTAAGATGCCAAAAACAATCGAGTTTTTGAAGGGTTGTTGTTTTATAATCAAGGGACAAATCGTAGAATGAGAAAGAAAAGCGCTTTCAAGTGGCTCGGCTTGTGATTGGTTAAGAGGCCGAGCTGGTGATGAGAGCAACAAAACACAGTCGGAAAATACGGGGAAGTAGAAAGTCGACAATCAGAGGTGAAGATGTACGCGCGCAGATGTTTGTTGTTTAGTAAAAGTACAGACGCGTGAGTCAAAAAAAAATGCTTAGTAAAAGTATTGAAGTACCTGTTTAGAAGAAAAGACCTTCTGAGTTAAAAAGTAACACACAGATTATATTTAAAACATCTTCATGAAGAATTGTGGTTGATTTTGTTCTGCAGAATGAGAAAAGAATTGATTTATTATTCCTTCTTGTATTTTTTATGTTTACTGTATTTTTATTTATTTAAGGCAGATTTGAACAGGCTCAACCCCTCCCCCTCCCCCAAAAAATTAAAAAAAACAAAAACAAGTATTGACTTAATATTTCTTCTTGTATATATTTTTTAGTTATAATATATTATTATTTGCTTAAGGCAGACTTGAACATGCTACAAAAAAAAAAAAAAAAAAAAATAATAATAATAATAATTTTATTTAATATTTGATTCTTGTAATTAAAAAAAATTACATATATATTATTATTTGCTTAAGGCAGACTGGAACATGCTCAAAAAAAAGAAGGGAAAAAAAAAGAATTTATGTTAATATTTCTTCTTGTAATAAAAAAAAATTAAATATATATTATATTGCTCAAGGCAGACTTGAAACATGTCTCAAAAAAAAACAAACAAAACCCCAAATGACCTCACCAACCATAAAAAATCCCTATTTTACTGTTCCAGTCCGTTTTGTGGGAGTACACAAACCATATAGATACCTGCTCTCAATCGTGACAGTAGTATACGAGTATACTTTTTTGTAACAGGTCACTCCCGGACACACTGAGAAAGGAAATCTTTAAAGTTGCTCACATGAAAATTTTTATGGTTTAACATGACCAGAAAGTCAGATAATAAACAGATTATTATTATGGTTTCATGTAACTATAGCAACTGACTCAAAATCTTATTAACATAAACAAGTGCACGCGTATAATTCGTACCTACTATATTTGCTCAAATTAAGGTAATAAGGTCTGATCTCCTTAAAGTTTCTGTCTTTCAAGAGTGTCGTCCCTCCGATATTAAGTTTTAAGTCGTTTATTAAAAATGTCGACGTAACACCGCTGGGTTTTGAATTTGACCCATGTGACTCAAACCACCCACTGTACCAATGAGGGTTATTTCTCGGTGTATATTTGCTGCATATTAATGTCGGAAGGGTAGTTCTAAATGCTCTGAAAAAAATAAAAGACAAAATATTAGAACAAAAAACGAGTTATGCATTATTTCAACTGTCAGTGACTTTGGACCATCCCTGTATTAGTTTTTTACAGCCCTAGAACTAACTCCCTTCCTAACTGGTGGTCTTTTTGGGTATCAGACTTTGCCTCATTTTCTATCTCTGAGCTTTGACTTTCCCATGTGAGGACTATGAACTTCATCACCTCAGGACCTTTGTTTTGTGCAGAGTTGGGTTCTGAATAAAGCAAATAGGCAGCGGGATATGTGGATTTAAAACAAAACTTTGAGCGAACGGTTGATGGGCGTGTTTCCTGTTTGTCGACCCCCTACCCTGCCTCTTCCTGCTCCCATTACCCGCGAAATCCCTCCCAGGCCCAAGAGTATACTCATCAATGCTAACATCTGCCCAAAATTTATGATGCTAGAAACAAACTGTAATCTATGGTATAGTGTACCAGTGCATCTGTGCTTCTTAAACATTAAAGTGCCTAAGCGTGCTACGACTTGCCCTAGCCAAACCCCAAAGAACAGTGCTAACGCTTATGTATAGCAGGGTGATGAACAGACCCTTCCCTTAGAAACGCACGGTTTTTCTGCTAACACACCTAGCCTTTTGCTCGCAAATAGCGGAGAACCTTCTGTGATCGTGGACAAACCACCCGACCTTGATCTATCATAAAGACGTGGGCTGTATAGGTACCTCAATCCTGTTCTTGTTGTAGAAACAAGCGTTGGGTTTGGTGCTGTTATGGAAATACAAACAGACTGATGGCGAATGAAATGCCTGGAATTTAAAAAACATAGCCTGCTTGCTAAGTGATTGTGGGGAATTTCTTGGAGGAGAGAAAACAGATCTGATTAGGATCAGCCTCACGTCTCTACTATCCTTGTCGTGTTGCAAACAAAATTGTTTGTCGGCAATGGCTGCCACGAGAGGCTTCAGCCGATAGATAAATAATTGGTTACATTTACTCTGAGCTACAGTGTATGGGAATTTCTTACTATTCTATACTATAAATGTGTATCATCAGGACTTTGCCAGCCCTTTTGTTATTCCTTTGTACTTTTACTTCTTTACTACCCGTCTCTGCGATGAAGTAAGCTAATAGCAGAGAATAATTATTATATTTTGTCAAGCCAGCTTTGTCCTGTTTGTGGACCGTGTGCATTTAGCATCGTTTGCCTGGCCTGTCTTTTCTGTCCTCAGAAGGATGCTTATATGCATTCAAGGGCTGTTTGACTAAAGCAGATATGTGTTTTGTCGTCATGAAATGACCGTCATTCTTTATAAGCTACTATATACTGCCACTGCTGCATAAGGCTGCACTTCTCAACCACTGTCACCTGGCATGGCCTATAGGGAATATAAAACTGTATACCTTGACAATGACCTGAATGCTTCCGCAGGGTTACGCCTGCAGTCAGGGATACCCCGGCCATAGCTTTAAGGGGAGCCCTAAGCTGAACGTTGGTCTCCGGGGACCTCCGACAGTAGATGCCTCATGGCTCAGTCTTATTGGTGATTTCACATTTGACATTATGACTTCTGCTCCTCATCAATCTATGTTACCAGTTGTATTTGTGTTTCTCATGAGTCAGATTGATATCGACTGAAAACATCCCCACAACATTCTGTCACAACAGACCATAGTTCGCATAGACCAGAACAGTCACAAGCCTACTTATAAAGGGGAGGGAGGGTCAAGAGTTTGCATTATTAGACATTTTTTTCTTAGTTTCTGGTGGATTTTAATGTGTTCTCTAGTTGCGGACAGGGGGCTTACATTACAGTGGGCTTGCTGCACGGTGTAAATATTAATAGGCTGACGCTACACCTCCTGCCCGGCTCAAGAAACAAATGTAGCCAGCCAGCAGATGATTTGGCTATCTATTAGTTATAAAACAAATGTAATGTTGTTAAACACCACCAGCCGTGTGTCCATTAAAACTTTGATATTATTATTTTTCCATATAAATTTGTTTATGGGGGTCTTGGGGCGGCCATCTGCTGGCCTAGGGGGCCCTAAGCAGCTGCTTACTAGGCTTAGCACGGCTGGGTACGCACCTGATGCAGGGGGAGCACCAGTGGGCCCGGTCACTCCATCTTGGCCACCTAGTATACACCTGTGCGTCGATGTGGGACTGTTGGTAGTTGGAGAGTGGTGGTCCACCCAGGGGAACTGTCTAAGTCAGTAACATGAAGTTATGAAAAGAATAATGCAAAGTGCTGACGGACATATTAACTCCAATGCATTATATTTAGAGTGGATGGGCTATAATATATTAATTGCATCATTGTCCTATGTCGGTAACAAGTTATGCGCTATTTTGACAAGAATATCACTTTACTTTACCTCAGGCTAAGGTACACAAACCCCTGCTGCAGGATGAATGGGCAGTGCCGTTCTCCTCAACATTTATTACAAAAATAACACCCTTTGCTGATGTTCCTTTCTATTTCTTTTTTCTTTTGCCGTTACTTAAAATGGCGACCATCTTTGAACATTATTTTAGAGAACAACAAACAGTCAACAGTGTACTAAATGGGTTCTTGACTTGGCACATTACCTTTTAGCAGCTTGGCATCTCTCTGGCCAAATTCATGTACAAAAACAAACACACATTTAAAACATTTAATCCCACTTTTTTTAGGGACGCTGATACCAGCCAATGTTTTCACAAGGTGTGGTGAGAGGAAAACCGCTGCAAAATCGTGTTGGACAAAATATTCTGACTTGTTGTACAGTTATATACAGCCAAAAACCGACAATGGCACACCTCATGGTTCCGAAGGACCTTCCCAGAAGTGTTGAGTATTTGGAAAGCTGTTTCCTTAGCAAGTATATCTACTTCTCAGCTGTTGCCTTAAGCAACGTTTTTCACGCAAGCCACGCTACGTTACAAGAGTTACAAATGAGTTACGCGGTGATCTTACTCAGGACATGGGTGCAGGTGTGGAGAAGACGGGGGGTCTGTAGTGATGTACATTCGTGCTCCCCTACACTTGCATCCTTGGCCGGACACGCGGTTATGGACTGAGACTGGTTCCTCCGGTCGGGCTTTGTGGAATGAACGCAGACGTGGAGAGGACGGGTCTGAGGGCGTTTGCGGCGAAGTGTGTTTCATTGTGTCATAAACACGGTGGGAGTTATGCCAAGCGTGTGGGAGGCATCGTGAGAAAAGGTCAAAAGGCGGGCCCCACTTTCTATAAATCTTTGAGGTTTAATACAATGGTCGCTGGACTGGTGGTGCTGACCTGGTGTGGATGGGGCATTAAAATGGAATGCAGAGCTCAAGTGGCTCTGTTAAAGTAAGTGGGAACCATTAGCTTTTCACATGTTCCCACAAAAATGTTTTATAGTGCGTGAGTTGAGGAGGAGGCAGGACTGTTGCTAGTTCAAGCCTGATGTCATGAACATATCACGGTGTTGTTCTGGTAACTAAACTTCAATCCTGAAAGTTTACACTTGTAAAGAGGAAATGCTTGGTCAATGTGGTCCAGTGTAGTTTTATCTGTAACTGTAAAGTGTCTAGCTGCTCATAGACATGTATGCGGAAGTGGATTACGGGGAGTGTGACGTCACCCATAGGCTCCAGTCAAATGAAGCTCATCAAGGTCTAGTGAGCGTTACAGCATGGCAAATTCCGACCACAAGTATCATAGCAACCAAAGAGAGCAATCCGGAGCGAGGCTGTCTAGGCCTCCTTCTCACCCACACTGCTGGTTTAGCATGGAGAGGGCGCTTAGCAATGCTGTCAATCAAACCTTTTGCTAATGCTTGCGGAAGTCACCTCGGGGAAAGAAGGCGCCATGATTTGTCTGTTATTAATGTTGCATAACTTGATGCATCGAGAGAAGTTAGTGAAAAATACAAAAATCAGGATCATGTAGGGGTCCGGTTAATGATGAATATTTTAAGACCAAATGAGACAAGGCTCACTGCGCAGTGAACGACAGAATGGGGACAGTGTCTATCAATGTAAAGTGAAATGGAGCCAGGACTTGATGGAGCCTATTTGGAACGCTGCAAGCTAGGCAGTTAACGAATGGTCCATTCACACCACACCCAAAAAAATAAAAAAGAATTTAAATAATTACATAAATAATTATATTATATAGATTATTATATATATATATTATTATATATATATGTATATATATATTATATATATATATATATAGATTATGTGTAGATATAGATAGATAGAGAGATAGATAGATATACACACAACATATAAAAACATAAATTGCTGCCAATATTAACGTTTCGAGATTCAAGTGAAACGTATCTAACTTTCTGGTGGTAAAATCAAAGTATGATTCCAAACAAATATAAAGTTAAATTTTCCTATGGAGACCGATATGTTTTATGCCATATTGTGGAATATTATAACCAAGAGGAGGCCACATAATATATAATAACATAATAATAATAAGAAGGAAGACGAAGAATAAAACATGCAAGCCAACCTCACAGGAAGGATGCATTTTTTTCCACATATTTTTCATTGTAATAATGAAAAAAAACAAAAAAAAAACAAATGCTTTTATTTAATCTTTTTTCTTTTTTTTTTTTTTTTTTTTGCGAAAGAAAAAAAGTTACTTACTGTGGCTTTAAGGACCATCAACAAAATGGGTCGAATGGATTAAAATAGTGTTGGGGAGAGAACACTTTGAAGATGGATTTTAGTTTTACAGTATGTACTGAAATAACTGCTTTTCATTACATGGGTCCACATCAAGTGCTGTATTCTGAACACTTTTACTTTAATTACACATTGTTTTATAGATGTAAATTTCAGGGATGAAACAACTTTGTGTTTGTTATGCAATTATTCATCACTGAGTTAGAGACGGAAAAATCACGCGCATGAGAAACTGTGGCCTTTATATTTATGTCACCTAATACTAGCCCAATTTTAAGCATAAAACTGCAATGTATTTCTTTTATATTTGAAAAATAATTGTATTCTGAATACCATCAAATCAAAGAGTAACTATACCCAAAAACAGTCCTGAATATGTCTGAGAACAGTCTGAATATGTCTGAGTTGTATTTTTGTTTGACTGTATACTTGTCATTATCTCCCTACGCAATCAACAATTGAATATACCTCATATTCCGCTATATCATCGCTTTTTTGGCAAGTACAAAAATATCATCAGACTTGCACAATATAACCGTTCTTATTTCACATCTGTGCTGAAATTTTCATTTAACAAAAAAACCCCCTAAACTTTAAGTGCTCATACATAAACGGCTCATGTCCCATTTTCCTTTGTAGCTAGAATCTGCACGTCTTTTATCTTCCAGTGTTTGATCCTAACTTCAGGCCGAGCGCAAACACATCACACGGAGACATAAAAAGTGCTTTTCCTGAAATAACTATGTCACGGTGGTTGTTTTGCCACTTTGTCCCGCTTTGGCCCTTTTAACCCATGATGTTCACTGCTCAAACCAGCATTAGCTCTGATCTGCAAATGGAATCGCTTGATGTTCAACCTTTAAGAAGTATTGTTCTCTTGCGTCCTGGGGCCCCACCACCATACCTATAACCTACCCCCATTATTACCCACACTTTAGCCGCTTGTATGCGTTGTCAATGGAAGGGATTTATGCGTCCTTTCATCCTTTCCTTTGCGGGTTTTGTGTTGATAATCCACGTGTCGTCAAATCCAGCTGGGAGTCTTCACGTTGGACTCCCCCATGTTGTGACAAACTAAGAAATCAAAACTTGCTGAACTTTCTTTGAAGATCGGTGTCCATTCTCTGCCCGAGCACCCTCATTGTTTCTACGCTTGAATTAGTGCACACCTGAATCCACTAATCGGATGTTTGCTGTTAGTTTAGTGCGACCATCAAACAGACTGCTAAGTGATATTTGAGGTTTGGCAAATTGGGACTATTTGGTAGGTCGTGTCTTTCAAGCTGGTGTTTGTCCTCCATGCAAGGCAAAAATGTCCAAAACAAAAGATTCAAAAGGATGGTATAACAGATCGCCATCATCGGCTACGAGCAAATACCGGCAAAAGGTGAATCCTGTAAAGAGGGTTCACAAAGTAGAATGGGCTCGAGACAAAGACAGTCCAAATCTTTTGCAAGGAACGTAAAAAAAACAGAAACAAAATCTTGGATACCAGAACAATTCATGTGCGACCCCCTTCTTCTTCTTCAATTTTTTTCATTTTAAAGCCCTGGGTGTAACTTTTTAGTCACATAATAGACTAAAATGCGCTTTACTTTAGATATACTTTATTACATTCATACCACAAAAACTTGACTCCTGCTTTGGCCTGACTGGAGCTCCTTCTGCCTGTCCATGGAGAATGTTCCAAAGTATGGTTTTAACTTTCTTTTTTATTTTCCATGGATCCCACAGGCGACGTGCAACCCTCCAGGAATTACACCGTGTTTTATAGCAGCACGAAACATGTAAAATAACTCGTTCCCAATATAACTCTCATGAAGTGTAACCAACAGAGAGCCGCAAATTAAGATTGATTCAGAAGGAACGAAAGGACAAAAAAAATATTCACATCACAAAAGGATTAAAAATAAAAAAGAGCCTACATAGCCTACACTTTACATTATAACGCAATGTTTAAAGGGGTTCTCTTAAAATGTGAAAAACGAACTACTTTAATTTGCAGTGTCCAGGAACTATTATGCTATTATGCTAAAAATCCGTCATTATTCGTCAAAAATTGGCTCTCTGTGACGCAATAAAAGCAAGTAGTGTGAAGACCAAATAGCAAGACGAATTCAGGGAAGTGGCTAACCTTGCGACAATGCATAATTTTTGTTTCTCAATGGCTTATATTCATTATTCTATTTCCTTTGATGTGGTGTACTAGAGTAGAGGATGGGTCGAGAATTTTAGTACATTGGCATAATTTTCTAAAGCACATAAATGGATGAGCAGATGTTATCTCCCAATACAAAGTCATAAATAAACATCGAAAGGATAGCACAATAGATCGTCATCATATTTTATCAGAACAAGGCGCTGTCAAATCTAAGCAGACTGTCGAAGAAAGGTTCAAAACCACAATATGGACGCTCAAGGTTCAAGTTCAAGCAAACAGAAGACAAAAACGTTTATCCATGTTAGCTGGGAACCGAACTATACCATACAAGTCATGTAAAAGAAACTTAGATGTGTCCTTTAGTTCCTCTGTAGTGTATACAGTGTGAGACGCCAATCAGACCGAGCTAAGATTAGCGTTGGTGGTGTCGCTAACTTGCTAATGGGCACACAGTTTTTGACTTGAGAGTGGAAACTTGAGATCGAACGAAGACTTTGGTTCCACATTAAAGTCAACCAGTCACAAACTGGATAAAAATGTGCTCCAGACATCTGTACATGTGTCGAACAATGACCTTCATTCAATGCCGTGGATGCACTGAGATAAAATCCAGACCAAACAAGGAAATACAATATTTCAGTTTTATTTATTCAATTGTAAGAACATGTATTTTGTAGATTTTGAGGCACAAAATCAGAGTATACCAGAACATAAATGACAAGGACTGTAGTTCAAAGAGTAACAACCATAATTTTGCAGTTACTTATTTATTTTATTCCTCATGAGGTTTAGATTTGGACAGGCATTTTAAGCAGATAATGGGTGAAGCGCGGAGATACCTTCAGTAAAACAATGCCAAAATCAGGATTTATCTCATGTGAGAATACAGCCATGTAGTCAAAAACACTAGAACACGCAGGTGATGCCCAAACTGTGGCCCTGATGGGCCCTGAATGCGGCCCTCAGAAAGACCAATTTTTCGTGGCCCCTCTAGCTTTCCAGGTGAATTGCTCTTATTACCTTAAACACGGTACTTTTTTACTGTACATTTCTGAAATCTCTTTAACAAGATCCATATCAATATATTTAATGTGTCCCATTGAGGATGTAAGTATGAGTAAAAGGTCTAGGGTAGTGGTAATAATAAGCAGATATTTGAAGTATTCACGGTAATGGCGACCAATCTATGGACCTCAATCGGGCCCTCAGCTTTGTCTGGTGTTTTGACTTGATGTTTCTTAATGATAAAGTTTTGGACATCCCTGCACTAGACAATTGTTCGGCCCTTATTTTTAATACCAGATGCCCTAAGCTACCACAACGGGCAAAATGCAAGCAGTTACCCAAGGTCCCATAAGACAATACTACAGGGCTTGAAAATGGAAATAGTGGTTATAAAAAGTAACATTTCCAGTTAAATTTAAATAGTTGAACCACTAAATACTGGGTTTTTCATATCAATTGTCAAAATTATATAGACCCTTATATCTACTGAAATTACAATAACCAAAACATTGAACTGAAAAGGTGAATCGTGACACAGTGAATCATAGTGGTTGCCCCCGGCGCAATCAAGGTTTGGGTTTAAACCTCACTTAGCTGATACCAACATTCTACGTGCAAGGCCCTGCTGAATGTGGCATTAGTTGCTAGCATACGATAAACAGTAGGCTACATGGAGAAAGAGTGGGATGTTAAAGGAAAATACATACAAAGCAAAACTATTCAAAATTATATTGTACTCCTGGAAACTGGAAGTATTTTATTTCCATAGACAAATTGCAGCATGTCCATGAGCCAAACCCATTCCACTTAGGACTGCTCTTGGCCTGCTAACTGAACAGTTTCCCAGGTGTATCCATAGATTTATGCTCATGTTGTGTCACAAGTGGCTTGCTATTGCACATGTCATCCAATCACGGGCAAAGCAGTCGGCCAGAGTATGGAAACTTGTCGACCTAACTGTATGTTAAAGTCCATTGCGTAAGTGCACTAAATGACACTAAATCATGGTGAACCTATGAAGGCTTTAATTTACTCAGGTTTTTGGTACAGTGAAGTTGGTTCTGTGGTTAGGCATCTGGTTCATGATTATACAGAAAACAGTCTTGATGTTAGACGATGTTAGCGTGTAAGTATGTATGGGATACATTTATGGAATATACAGTGAAATGGGAATGTTTGAATGTTTTTCTTGTAATATTCCACTGCTCCTTTTAAATCATCGGCCGTTGCCACAGCAAAAACAGTTACATGGTGACGGTGGTCCATTTTTTATGGCCGGATTGCCTTCTTGTCACAATTCACTTTCTGTTATTAAAGGCATATGTTTTTTCAGGTACAATCTAAGCAAAAATGGCTTTGACTCCCTATTAAAAAAACACTGAATTGATAAGTCTTGCCTCTTCATAGTTGTGTTTTACCATAGCAAGCAGTGAGATTATGATGTATGGTTTTTTATTGTTGAAAATGTCTATGCAACATTTTTGAACCTTGCTGTATGAACCAGAGTCTAAATTAATAACTAAACTCAACTTCAAGGAAATGGAAGTGGAAGGTGGATGGGGAAACCATTTATACCATTATTAACATGGCTAAAAAAGCTCGTAAAAGCGAATTTGCATAATTATGTCCCCTTTAAGCCCTCAGCCGATCAAATGCACCACAAAACCGGATTACTCAAACATGCATGACTCAATCAAAATACAACTGACGGTATAAAATGTTTAATAGCTCATAAAAAGTTAATTTTAGCATAATACGTCTCTTTAAATATAGTGGACACCGAACGGAACTGAGCATATGGACATTACGTGTGCGCTTGATCAAATTTGAAATAGTGTGTTTTACGATATCGAACACTTTCAAACTTGATTTCGAGCAAGAATGGTCTCTAGAAGCAGAGACGGACCGTCCGATAATCATGAATACAATTCACAAACTCTTTATTCAATAATAGCTGTCATTTTTTCATATAAATCATTGTAGTTAGATGTGAACTTATACTCTTGCGTAATCCATGGTCCTAACGTCCTCATTAAGGGCCCCATATTAAAAAACACAAAAGCTGAGGGCCGCGACTTAGTGCCTTAGACTGGTGGCGAATTCTTAAAGTCAGATCTGGTTATTATGGGTTTCTTAGAAATGATTTTCAGAAAAGTAAAGTTACTATTTACTAAGGTGATGATGGGTCAATTCACCTGAAGCTTGAGGGCCAAGAAAAATTGGTCTGAGGGCCGCATTTTGGCTCCCAGGCCACAGTTATTGGCCATGCCTGATGGTCAATTCCCCCAGTGTAATCCTCGGTTGTCTAGGTAGGTTGCAACAGTGGTCCATGGGTGTATACTAGTCTATATGTGTTCTATATTCGTTCTGATAGAGCTCCTCAAGATCTTTCTAAAGCTATCAGAAACTGTTCACCTCTGTCCTGTGAATGTGACTTTTTTTTTTTTTTTTTTTTTAGTATCGATACCTTCTGGTCCATGGGGCGAACCTTACCCCACTACGCCACTGTCACCATTCTTTTCATCCATATTGGTATTTGCCTGACACTACTTTGAACTCCCAGCATTCTCTTATAACCTCAAACGCCCGTCTTAAGTTTTCGCATTCCACGCCATCCCAGTCACGTTTTTTTTTTTTTTATGAATCTTCATTGGCACATTTCCCATTTTCTTTTTTTTTTTTTTCCTTTTTTTTTTTGCCAGTTTACAAACCTTTGACAATTCACACACAAACCAAAAACTCATGAGTTCGTTTAAAAATCTCTCCAATTTGAGTCCAATTATTCCATCACAAGTCAACAAACATTTCAATAGGCAAGTGCATATTTTGGCACAATACACAAAACCATATTGTGCGGTGTGGACATTTATTCAAATTGATCGCCTGTTTAAAACATCTGTCGTGCACAAATCCAATTGCCCCGTTTCCAGCCCCATTAAGTGATTTGTTAAAGAGTCGATGCGGATTGATGTCCTTGTATCCGTGCCCACTCATTGAAGTACTATGTCTCTCTCATTTGATTGAATCTCCACATGTGGTTTGGCCATTGTTAGCGCATGTGGTTAGCCCAATACGGAGAACGCATCTAGGTTAACTAACAGAAAGGGACATGTATGGCAGATTACAAGGCTTTGGGTGGCGCATCCAAGTCTACACACTGACAAAGGGACAGTTGTAATTCCTGTGTGTCATTATTGTACCCGGGAGAGTTTTCAAATTGCACGTTTTTTTTTTTGTTTTTGCTTTTGGGTTGTTTTGTTGCTGTCACGTTTTTGGGCGTTCCTTCGGTGAACATAAGAGGTGACAGGGAAAGATATTGTGTAAAAAAGTATCAGGCGGGTTTTTGGAAATTGATAATTTATGACGGACAAAAAAGCATGGGACTTCTCGTAGTATTGTGCTGTAGCTTCCCATTGGTTTTGCTACTGTTCACGTTGCAATGGATACTTTTGTCTATTGTTACCATGTAAAGTGAAGTGAGTTTGTATTTTTAAACAGGAGTATTACATTTAGTATGGGGTAGTCTGTTCATTGCTCACACAAAACATCTCGATTACCTTGTTGCCTTTTATTGTTTTGAAATTCTAATATTTGCTGAAAACAAACATATTAAATGTTAAATTTGTTTCAGTTTTGTTTTTTGATTGATGTGAGTTTCCCCTCCTTGCACGCACATCAAACATATGGGTTTGTGAAGTTGTAGTGTATTGTAGTTGTTTTCACCGGACATGCCAGTGACTGCACGCAGGCGCAGCTCTCTGGTCCAGTGGCTGTAAGTTCTTTCCGTATAATTCACAGTAGTGAGAGGAGCTCAGAACGCACGTGCGCAGCTCCAGTGGTGCACGGCGGAGGTGCCCCAACCGCGGGTTGCCTCCGGATGATCCGCTGCAAATCTATTTTGCCGGACGCTGAAGCCACCGCAAGAAACCTTTTCCCTAATAAAATAAACAGTTACAGCGTGGTCTCCATTCTCATGTGCAAGCTGCTTCAAAGGCAAAGGGTGGTCCCGCAAAAAACAAAGCAGAGCAGTGGTCCTCATAGTGAGTGTCACACCACAACAAGAAACAGGTCCGACCCTGGAAGCTGCAGCTGAACCGGATGCAGTTCTGAGCGAGACGTTATGCTTTTGTATATTTACGAAAAAAACGCAGGAGCTTGGTTGATGTAGACTTATGGGCCGACAGAAATCGTACTGCGAACTGTAAGAAGACTTTGATCGCAAGATTCTTGAATGGACATAAAAGCTCTTCAGGCCTGTCCCGAGGAAACACCAGTATACACGGTAGAAAAGCTCCAAAAAAAAGTCATTTTTTTATGAGTGTGTGAAAAGCTGTTGGAATTGCTTGTTTCAGATGGGGAGAAACATGCCTGACCAGCTAGTCCCTCTAAATTCTGTACAAAAGCAGAAGGGTCATGAACCGGGCCATGAAGGGCATTAAACAACTGTTATAGTTGGGACGGTCCAACCACAGCCACTAATTTTGTGAAATCGCATGCTGTCTGTCAGTCTTTGTAGATTCTTTACCCTCGTAAGACGCTCGTTTAAAATATGCATGTATTCTGATGGGTTAATATGCCTGTCAATCACGGAACTGGAAATCAGGAAGACACAATACCGTTCCAGACCCACTTTATTGTGCTGTGTGGTTTTGGTGTCAAGGCAGGGGACTGTCAATCATTTTTTTAAACTATAAAAATATGGTCTTGACTGGCTGCTTTATGTATCTATTTCCAAACTTCTGTTCTTATTTAACCTTCAGAAAACACTCTATAAAACTCTATACTCACTATCGAAACGTTTAAAAAAACTGTACATTGGTTTGAATTAAAATTGACTGATGGATTTTCAATGTTCTCCACTGCTGTCCGTGAAACTTGGGCATGGTGTTTAGCAGAGCAAAACATTAGACATTGGTTGTAAAGTCAAGTTTGGAGATTTATACTGAAGAGATTTCAACATGACATAAACTGGAAGTATTTATCTCCTTCAGTCAAAAGTTTGGGGAAATAAAGAACGCTGTCTCCAGCTAAGTCATCATTTCTAGTCTAAATTCACTTGGAATCAACCAAAGAAGGTACATGATTTTATATTTATTACTTTATTGAGATAATGTTTACTACTGCCGTATATTTGTTACCTTCTTGAGTACACATAACAGGTTTTCCTCTCAACTTCAAAAGCTTGTGTAGTGACGTACATCGCCTTTCTCTGAGTCTGAATAGGTCTCCAGAGTACCAAGATAAGATCTACTACAGGTAATACAAGACTATAGTATACAATGTACAGTGTAAGTTGTAGTACAGTACATGTTTCCAACTTTGTGCTGACAGGAACCCAGCTTGTACTGTGAAAATATGGTTTTTACTGCAAAAGTTATTGTGTCTGGATTAGTTAGAGCTACTTGATAGCAGAATATAATTATAATTTAATTAGTTATGTCTTTAGAGCCTAAATCTAAATAATCTCAGAATCAGTCAAAATGTCATCAAACCATCTTAGAATTCTACACCATGTTCTAACTTATTCTAAACTACTCAAAGCTCGATTAATATTCAAAACTGACCAACTCTCAAGTGGAAAATAGATACAAAGTACAGGCACGAGGATCACATTTCTCAGGATGGTTGGTCGGCAACTAGTTTATATAAAGGGATGGGTCAGGAAGGGTGGATAAGACAAGGGAGTAGAAACCACAGAAGTGCCATGATGTAACTTGATAAGAAAACAACAAAAATTCTGGAAATATATACAAAACAACTATATATGGTTTGTAATCCTCTTAACATAACTTTATAACCCGTGTCCCCACATTGTACTGTTATTGAACTGGACGGGGTAGCTTGTAGGAGGTGTCTTGCCCAAAGACACAGCCACGTGTTTAGCAAAGTTGAAACAAGTTTCCACAACAACGGATAGGAACATGTTGAACTCACAGCACTGCTATTAGATAGAAAACTTTAAATATTTCTATATTTATTTATGTTTTTACATCAGCTTGTCAAATTGTAATTGGAGTACAACTAATCTGCTCCGACAAACGTGCTGCACACAAAGTAAAGCTGATTGATAGCACGGGCATGCCACCCTCTCTCCTCTGTTGCCAGTTACAATCATAGAAATCCTGACAGCTTGGCGCCTGGCCTCATTCACACTTGATTGATTTATGTCTGATATTTGGTTTTTGGCCTGATGCACCAACAACAGCATTTGCTTAGTAACAAGTGTGATAATTCTGCCCTGACAGGGAACAACACGCCCTGTATTTGCTCGTATGAGCTTGTATGCTAGCATCCATCGCTCTTGCTCTCTGCTAACTGTCAGCCGGCAGTGTGTGAACCTGAGGCCTTCCTGACAGCACCGGGCCCTGGTGCTGCAGCGAGCCATGTTTTCCCCCTTGGCATAGATTAGCGGTCCCCCGAGGGCCTGTTGCCACAAAGAGCGCTCTGTTACCCACTAGAGTGCTCTATTGTGCCCCAAAATGACGCCACTGCAGAGAGGGGAACACAGCATGGCAAATATCTAGCTACTTGGGGGCATAATGTCAAAGAACAACATGACAGCTGCCCTGCCGCAGGCCAGTAAAAGCATCGCTTCAATCCAATAGGACAACACGACAACTTCATGCCAGCCGGGACCAAGCGTCCACTGCCAATTTCATCAAATGTTAACAAGCAATGCATATGGTGACACATTATTCTCATATCAATTATCCTTTTTTGTGCTTGTCATTTTTCCGCTTTTCTTTTCTTTTCTGTGGTAGGTCTTGAATGCATTCACAGCAGGTTTATATAGTGGCGTCATCCCATCACTAATGTACAGCCAGGGAAGGCACAATGAAGCGGTTTAGTTGTCATGTCAAACTTTAGCCAACAACAAAAAAGACTCTCCTAACACGTTTTTTGTGTGTGTTACTGCCTACACCCCTGCGACTCACCAGAGACCACAAAAAAAACCTTTATGATGTAGAACTATCAATGTAAATATATATATAAATAAAAACTAAAGCCACAGCATGTAACATTTTTAGCCCAAAATGGACTCAAATAAAGCACGACATGGAGGAGAGGCCGCTATAATTTCCACAGTTTTGGCATAAAACATTCTATCTCCATGGAGAATGGTTTTGAAGTTAACTTTTTAAAGTCCACATGAATGATGCAGGGACACGCCACCTCTAAAAAGTTAAGCTGTTCCTTTACAAAGTTACATGCTGAAAGCCGAAAAAAAAAATTTAACAATATTTCAGCCTGATTTGTCCTAACAAACCAGCACATGTCATGTCACATTGAGAATACCAAAATATGGCTTAATAAATATCAAAAAGCTTCGTAAGTGAATTAATATGTTCCAGGCCCGGTTTACAAATGGCCGGCGGGACATCTGTATGTGTATCATCTGTAATCTATATAGTCACATCCGTTAGTACTCGTTAGACAGCTTCTTGTCCTGCAATGAATTTCAAACGCTAAGCATGCAAATATCATTACAGAGCCAATCCCCTTTCCGCTTTTGTAAAATCAAACGAACATTTGTTGACAGTTTTATTTCTTCGCTTTGCAGCTCCTTGCCTTCATTGTTGCTGCCCACAGTCGAGCCGTTTCGTGTGGTCTGGTCTCAACACATTCACACTCATGTTGTTCAGTAAGTCTTAAAAAAGATAGAGTTCTCTTCAAAATGACTATGAAATCTGTCTCATTTGCATGTGTGGTAATATAATTTTCAACATTTTTTTTTAAAGCCAGTACGTTGCCCTGTTGTAGCCCCTGCTTTTCTTTCATTGGTCTCTTTAATTTTTTAGCCCGATGCCACTTTTAGGCACAGGATTTTTATACAAGAACAGATACGTATGTATGTGTTTAGGGGATGGCTGGCGCCATCCCATTCTTACTAACAGCTTGGCTTTCTGGCCTCTCTGGGCCGTAAACAATGGACCGACAAAACTGTTCTAAAAAGTCAATCAGGTCCCAGCGTAGATTAATAGTGCGAAATGATAGTGATAAACTTAAAAGTAATTCACGAGTCACCTATGTGTGCACCCAATATACTACACTAGAGGCCTACATTCACTGGTGGAAGGGACCCATCACGTCATCTGCTGGTCACCATGGAGATGTCATGGGCAACCACAATATTGGCTTTAGTCATGTTTCGTGTGGAGACTAAGCCAGGTGATTTTTCACCGGCATATCCTCATTTCGGGGTTGGCTGTGAAGAAGCTAGCCCGGAGTCCTGCCTGCAACCCATGACAAGAATGATGTTTTTTTTCATGGGTTTTTTTTTTTTTATCCACAGAAAACATTGTACTTAGTAGGTAGGTACAGTTGGGCATATGCCATACTTTTTGGGGACATTTCCAGGAAAAACACAATAAAAATTTACCACGTAAACAAACAAGCAGATATATTTACGAGACAAGCGTCTGTTATTGTAGTGTACAGCTTTTTCTTTTTTTTTTGCATATTTGGGGGAAAAAAACATGAAGAATATTTGCACTTGGGATACTATTGTTCTCCTATTAAATGCGCAAATACAGGTTGACGGCCAAAAGTCAATGACACCTGGACTTTAAAATCTTCAATAGCTCCTATAATTTCTTAAGTTATTATACCCGGCATCATAGCAGTAGGTAAACTGAACTTCTTCTGAGATTTTTGGCAATATATAACAGTTATAATTGTTCACACGTTCACGAATTTGATTCCACTTGAACCTTACACTACTTAAACTAGTGGGAAGTAAAAATTACCACATTTTACAAATAATGTTTTTTTTTTTAAGTGTCCAAAACCACCTTTTGGTTCCCGCACTGAAATAGCTGCATCCCAACACACTTTTGCAGACATCTTAAAGCATTTCGTCGGGCTTATGGCTCTTATTTGATCCTCGATATTATGTGTTAAGGCGGTTGTTTTTATTGTCTGAGTTTTATTCACAAACACTTTTCCTTGGTAAGCCAACCCCACAGGAAGAAATCATGTGACTAGTCAGGTCTGTGGAGATCACATAAACTGCCCCCAGTGTCTTTGAAAAACCACTTATTATTCCTTTAATGGCATTTACGCTTGGGGCATCTCTGGTTATTAAAATGTCAACGGTAACCCCGCTGGGTTTCTGAATTAGACCCATGTGACTCAAATAGCACTGACTGTGGGTCATGAGGGTTGTGTTCCTCGGTGCTATATTTGCTCATATTAATGTCAGAAGGGTAGTTCTAAATGCTCTGAAAAAATAAAAGAAAAATATTTAGAAACACAAGACTTTTTTTTTTTTTCGGCCAACTTTGTCCAACTGTCAGTGACTTTGGGTCACCCTGTATAACTTAAATAGCTGAATATAGACAGCTACTTAAATCAAGCTAAACTTTCTGAATTCAAGTTCTTTTGTTTTTTGCAGTGCAGTTCCTCTAAAAGCTTTAATTGCACTTCGTCACCCCATCTTCACTCGCTTTTTTTTGGCTATCCTTTGCTTCTGTTAGCAATCGTCTTAACCAAACTCTCTGAAACGGCTTCCCTTCAAGGCAGGCACTTCAATAAGTTTGTGTCTCAATAAAGTAATCCTTTTTTTTCCCTTTTGTCTTACTATACAACAGTCCCTTGTCAATTGGCTCTATTGTCACAACATCCCAGAGCACTATTTATTTTTCGTGTCGAGATCAAAAGCATTGACTGACAAAGCGCACTTTTTTTTTTATACGACTTGCTGCGCGTAAGCGCTTTTAATTTATAAATTACAGTAATTAACTACAAGCTTTACTGCCTTGGATCTGACGGACGGCTTAGTGGAGTTAACCGCGCAAATCAAAAAAAAAAAAAAATTTGAAAAGAAAACTCCATCCCATAGCGTGTAGAGAAAGAAGCCTGTATGTAAATATGACCCTTTGTGCGCGGGTGAACAGCACAGCTAGCCTCCCGCACTGTCTTATCGTCGCTAGCAGCATGGGAGATAGCTCAAAAAAAGATAGCGCATTTGTGTTTCAATGGACGGCGAAGAATGGCGGTGTCACCGAAATGATAATGAATAAAATGAAGTGAGGTTTTAATCGCGCTCCCCTGACACAAGACACATTATGAGTCATATAGCAGCTGGATGGGAGTGGCTAGCATAATGAAAACGTGGGATCACAATGCTAATATAATAAATCTAGCGTGGCGGGTTTATGGGGAGAGAAATGGTAATGTGCACAATTAGAAAATCTGGTTCACGGCCATGCTGGTCCAATTATCCGGCGCCAGTAGTGACACGTTTAGCGCGACATAGTTTGAATTTTCTGCGTCGGAAAGAGTTAGACACTAAAAGCGCTTGCGACACATTCAGTTTTAGGTAAACAAAGTTCTGTTAGCAATTTGAGAAGTGATTGTAGATGTTGCAGATGATCTTTTTTTTTTGTCTTTTCGGTAAAACTACAACTTAATAAAGACTTTCATTCATAAAGAAGAAATAGTTTGTCTTGCGCTAAAGAGATGTATTGCATTAGCAGGGTCAAATAAGCCAGCTGTGTCCTGTCTGGAGAATCAGGAAGTGCACGGCTAGCATGCTGGTTGTTGTAAGCATTAACGTCACGGCCAAACTCCGCTGTTGTCTCTGAAAGTTGCGCCTTATAGCTAGCTAAAATGGGCTAGTTCTGTGTTTTTTGAAGATGAAGAAAAAACTTAAACTAAACTAATTAAGGAGTTAGGGTATTAATTGAGTTAAGTAGTTAAGCCCCAATCCTTCTTAATTAACTATTTGTTCATGCTTTATTAAGCCTAATTAAAGTGCAATTACTATAAAGTGGTTTTAACGTTTTCTTCAACCAGTTTCGAAATGTAGTCAGTTGAGTTTTATCTATGAGGATTACACATTGTTATTTGTATTAAAAGGTGTAGGCTACTGTTTAGTTTGGTCATCTTTTTGCTAAGTGATTTGAAATACACAAAGTAATTCAAAGTGCTTTACAGAATAAGAAAGACATTTAAAAACACCTTTCAGTCATATGCACAGCTCAACAGATCTGTTTTGAGCCTGGACTTAAAACATTGTCAAAGTAGAGGTCTGTTTCATATCTTCAGGAAAGATCGTTCCAGGTTTGAAATGCATAAAACTGAAACACTGATTCTCCATGTTAGTCCTGACTCTGGGCACCAGCAGGAGGCCGGTCCTGAAGTCCTCAGAGTGTGAGATGGTTCATGTGGCACTAATGGTGCTCTTTCAATGCATCTTTGAACTGAACAGAACTGTATGTAGCCTGGAGTCTTGAAGTTTTTTGTTGTTTTAACAAGGTAATACAGTCACTACAACAAGTCAGTGCCTTAACCTGCATACAGAAGACACAGAGGCTGCACTAGCACTGACTATGATTGTCTGCAGGTGCTGGGGGTTTAGGTAGTAACCATTCAGAGCAGAGAGAGGCCTTTTTAGGTTCAAACCAACAGAATAATTCAGTATTATAACTCGGCAACCCAAAATGAAAAAAACTTTCGTTTCTTTCTTCTGTATCTTTAATTATATAACACAGGGGAACCCAATGAGCTGCGCACTATAAACCAGACTCTCATTTTTTACAATTGATGCCCTCATTACAAAAATACAATACACACACCCAAAAAACAAAACCCCAAAACAGAAAAATATCAAGTACCCCAATAAGATTCACATCATACAATAAAATTAAAAACTATGTGCAGGGTTGTTAGTGTATAAAACTCTGCTTCTGACATTGGATAACTCCTCGTGAGAACCCAGAGCACAAACTTATAACATCAATGTTTTTGTAGCTAAGAACAAATCAGCATTACAATTGTTAGCGAGTGAAAGATTATATTTGGATTTTGAACATGTTTTACCTTGTTTTCTGGGACATGGTGAGGTCATGTTTATATGGAATTTAAAATCATAGCAGTCATCCTTGAACGTCTGTCATCATCAATAAAATACAATAGGCATCAGAAGAAAGCACAGAGCCAAAACAGAATTGATGTTACATCATGCAAAATTCTGTCATTAAGCTGAAAACTGAAATCGCACTTCCAGAATTGATAGTTTTGTGTATCTGATCTATGGGTGCCGTTCAAGAGCTGTAGTTTACTTACCAGAGCATATCATCATAACATCGTGACCTCTGTTGCCCTTTGATTGACAGGTGATTACGCATGTTCTGGGACTTTAGTTGGCAACCTGCTGACTGAATTATGTTGAGGACAGCACCATTTTGTGACAAACTTGAAATGTAACAGTAAGGAGAGCAGAAATCGCCTTTTCAGCATATAGAAAATATATGAAACTTGTTACTAAATTATACACTGACTGTCCTGCCCCAAAAAAAAAACAAAAAAGAAAAAAGTCGCCACCGGGTTTTAACTAAGAGCAAATAGGCAGCGAGCCTCCTCCAGTTGGTCAGTCTAGGTTCAGCAACAGTCTGTGCTCAAAGAATGAGGGTCAGCTGAGACGACCTGAATATACTGAATGACCAGTTATTCCATCAATGGATTTTTTTCTTCCCTGATGACACCAGCAATATTCCAAGATGTACACAATGCCAGGATTCATCAGCGGGCTCAAATTGTGAAAGAGTGGTTCAGGAGCATGAGACCATTATTTTCACACCATGGATTGACCCTCCACAGAGTCCAGACTTAAACCCCCATTGAGAATCTTTGGGATGTGCTGAGAAGGAGCTTTGTGCAGCGTCAGACTCGACCATCATCCAATGCAAGACTCTTGGTGAAAGATTTAATGCACACGGGATGGAAAAAAATCTTGTGACATTGCAGAAGCTTATCGAACAATGCCACAGCGAATGTGCCGTAATCAAAGCTAAAGGCGGTCCAGAGTGTGTTGAACCTTTTTTTAGTATTTTTGTGGCGACTTTTTTCCATGGCCATGCAGTTTTAGATGTATTAATATTACACAGATGACAGCTGGATCAAATAGATTTTTTTTATTCCCCTTGGCAATATTGATCTTAAATCAAACCTATAACCCGCATTAAGTTCATCTCCATACTAATTTTTAAACTGATTCTATCCATAATATTTTTATAATTTAAATCATATCTGTCTATAACTATTTAATTAAAACCATCTGTCCACAACTTTAAAACAACTTTAATCGTTATCTCAGGGTGATATTATCTTTAATGCGCCATTATTTATCGTATCAACACACCAAATTTCAGATATTCGTTCCCTGTCGCATTTGTACTCAAAAGCCAACACTGCCCTTAACTGGCAGGACTTTGGAAGTGGTGTTGCAAAAAAAAGGTGAAAACACCTCAGCCGTCATCAAAAGGAAAACTGGTCAAATAAGAAGAACAACAGGCAGAAAGAGATCCAACCAAACCTCAACACTCAAACGAAAGACCTCAAAGAGCAAACACTCAAGAAGAAAAGGAAACCTCAAATAAGCAGAAAGAGCTTTCACAAAAACTCAAGAACAAGAGTATAGAGAAAAGCTCAAAACAAACAAGCAGTCAAGGAGAATAACTCAAACAAAAACTCAAACCGAAAATTACCGGAGTAATGAGGATTACCAAAGGTAATATGGCCCAATCCTAAAACCACTCTGTCGCTTATTATTTAGTACTGGACTTGGAAACTTGAATGGATTCGATATTGATTCCAATACTGGTCCAATTTCCCAATCACTATTTTTAGGTACAGAACCAAACACATTTGTCAAATTTGAACTCAGTAGATTATGGACATCCTGTAGCTCACTTTAAAACTTCTGAACTTATCAGTTCGTTCCAATTTTTTGCTTTCCTTTCTCATTAGATCTTTTGTGGCCAAGAGGTAAGTAGTGCTAGCATTAACACATGAAGCCACATTCCCCATCGCAGTAAAACTTGAACACTTGGTAAATTAGACACAAGAGGGACTACATAGAAAACATATGAGTGATTATTTCCATGGTCTTTTAGGCATGTTGCCATCAGCTTATCGGGTATTAACAATCTCGAAGCCCAGTATCGTAAACAGCGGTGTAAGAATGTGAATTAAACTCGTTAATACTGCATTTTTCTTCTAAATGTCAACAAACACCTTTACCAGCGAGTAGTTTGTCTGAGTTCGGTCCATGCTGATAGGTTTTGGTTGTAAAAATTGCTAATTTTTGCACGGGTGAAACTAACTTTTTATTCTTTACTAACTTTGCTTTCCTTTCTTCTTTTCTTCTTTCTTCTTCTTTCTTCTTTCTTCCTTCCTTCTTTTCGTCTTCTTCTTTTCTCTCTCTTCTCTTTTCTTCTTTTCTTTCGTTCTTTTCTTTTCTCTTCTTCTTTCCTCGGTTCTTCCTCTTTCTTCTTTCTTCTTCTTTCTTCTTTCTTCTTTTCCTTCTCTTTCTTCTTCTTCCTTCTTTTCTCTTCTTCTTCTTACTTTCTCTTCTCTTTCTTTCTCTTCTTTTTCTTCTTCTTTCTTCGCTTCTTTCTCTCCTTTCTCCCTACCTTCCGTTCTTCTTTCTCTTCTCCCCTTTCTTCTTCTTTCCTTCTTCTTTCTTTCTTCTTCTTACCTTAACTTCTTGGCTCTCTTCTTATCTCCTGTCTTCTTGGTTTTGCCAATCAACTCCTTCATATCCTCTCTCTATAACGGAAACTAATTTCACTTTCAGAACAAAAGCAGTGCACCAGATCTTACACACAGACTTTCTTTCTCCCTCCCCAACACTTCCCTCCACAACGGAAACAGGCCTTCTCATTGAAGTCACTCAAATGAATGGATTTTAAAAAATTTAAAAACACGAGGAGCAATTATTGAGGTCAAGAGTGTATTAGATGTTTAGAGCTTGTTTGACAGGAAACCTAAATAGTAGGATACTCGAAGATTTCGCCAACAATCATATATCCAAACTAAAATGGACCTAAAAAAAAAAATTCAATCCCTTTGGTTAAACTTAAATAATCAGGCTTCACAAAATCCTGTTAGATTGAGTTAATGGCCATACGTGGGGGGGGGGGGGGGGGGGGGGGGGGATAAACTGTGGAACATTCCAACATGCAATACATCTCCACGGAGACGGTAAAAGAAGTAATCGCATACGTCCACTAAAAAAGTTTTACACCTAGAAACCAACAGTTCTTCTTTTTTTATTTTCTTTTAATTGAGTTCAGTACACAATCAAATTTTTACATATCCGTTTTTTAACTATTATTACAATTACAAGTTATTAACAAATAGTCCTCATCTGTAAGGTCGCCCCGGAAAGGTGTTTTTTTTTTGGTGGGGGTTGTGGGTGCGGTTTAAGCAGTGCTGCCCCTTTGAGTGCCAGCGTCTTGGATGAAAGGGCCGGTGGCAGGGGTGACTCTCCTTTCCCTCTCTTTGTTCCCACAGCTTGGTAGTTCCCTCGAGCATGGCCCGGGCTGTGTAGCATGTGCTTTCAAATATCCCAGGCACCCGCTATTGGCCCCCACTGCTTAAACCTCCTCAACGCAAACTTTCTCTTACAATATAGGTTATTATATTATAAGTTTAATTATTCTACTTTTGCATCATTCACTTTCGAGAATTTGATGATGGTCGTAAA